>JAMFTM010000084.1:0-296528 GCA_023522825.1 Diaporthe ampelina | reverse complement strand
TTGCCCTACGCCTGTCAGTGAACACGGCATTGATCGACGGGTTCCTTGATCCTGGCCCATGGTAGGTTCTCGAGTCGTGAGATGCGATTGGCTCTCCGGTTTGACAGCCGCTGAAAGTACAACGTCGGCACTGTCCCCACAATGGGATGAAAGCTGGAAACTGTTGCGAACTTGTGCCTTGCTGCTGTCGAGTCGGCAAATCTCCGCTTGGGACAGCTGGAGAGGCTCGTCAGGTCACTGCAGGCAAGGGGACGGCGACCAGATCTAGGTGTGCTTCCCCGGAAAAGGAAGCCTGCGCCAGGATCTCGCCGGGCGCCAGTCAAATCTTGGAAGAGGTCAATGTACCGTGTACAACTACCCGACACTAACACTCCCAGCCACGTGGATGTAATATCCGAGGCCAGACCGCTGGACTACCCCAACCCTGAACTTCATTTCGTTGCATTCTAGCGCTTCTCCTCACGTGCTCGGTTGGAGATGAGGCCATCGCGACAGCTTGCGCGTACTGTTATTCCTCGGGCTACATAGAGCCGAAATAGGACGCGCCAAGGGTTCTCCACTTAGCGCGCTTCTAACATAACCAGATTTAGGCTATATTGCAACCCCTCGTACACACGAGTAATTCTTCCGCAGGCAAAGTTTAAAGACTATTCTATTGAAAGTATATCATAGAAACATCAGATGGAAAATGGAATGCTGTTGAACCTCTGTAGCCACTGAGAGTCGTCCGTCTCGTGTTCCCGTGGTTGTGCGGAACATTATTGTCCCAAGTTATTATGGCGGCCACGTTACGGTGGCTTGTTGCTGCCGTCTTCCTAGTACTCCAAATTCACGTCCGTGCTACCACTGCACGTGTGATATATGCACGGAATGAGACAAGTACAGAGCGTGAACGCATAAGCCTCAACTCGGCATGGCGCTTTCAACGCAGCGAAACGAATCCAGATGGCTTAACGTACGATGTCCGCCCAGATCAGGCCAATTTGACGCTCAGTGTCCTCAAGCCATGGATACTTCCGTCTGGCAACGACTACATCGCAAACCCAAGCGACAGACACCAGCGTCCGGATACGGAACCACCAGGGAACGATGTTGCCTTCCTGCAAAAAGACTTCGATGACGGAGCATGGGAGACTGTGACTTTGCCCCATGATTGGGCCATAGCGGGCCCGTTCTACACCGATGAGGATGACCCCATCGTGGGTGGTGGCATGGGCCGTCTGCCAATTCAAGGAGTCGGATGGTACAGACGGAATATCTCATGGACGGATTCAGAGGCCGCCCTTGGCAGACAGGCATACCTCGACATCGACGGAGCAATGTCATATGCTATTGTATGGGTCAACGGAAAATTGGTTGGAGGGTGGCCTTACCCATACAATTCTTTCCGTCTGGACCTCACTCCATATCTTGAGCCAGGAGACGACAACTTGATCGCCATTCGCCTGGACAACCAAATGAGTCGGCCCGCTGGTACCCCGGTGGTGGCATTTACAGAAACGTCTGGCTGACGAAGACTTCTCCCGTGCATGTCGGGTATGATGGAACCCACGTCACTACGAGCCGCGTGTCTTCAGATTCAGCATTTGTTGAGCTCAGTGCGCAGGTGTCCAACAAAGGGTCGGAGGCCAGCAAGGTTGTGATAGAAACAAGTGTTCATACTGTCGACTCGCAGACCGGCGATGCGGGAGAGAAGGTTGCTGAGTTCACACGCTTAAACGTCACGGTGGAGGCAGAGGCCAGCCACTCGGTCATTGCCTCACTCACGTTAGCGAAGCCCAATCTTTGGAGCCCGGCGAATCCGAGCCTCTATGCTGCCATCACGAGCATCTACTCCAATGGAATCAAAGTGGATACTTATGAGACCCGATTCGGAGTCCGAAACATCACTTATGACGCTGACCAAGGCCTGCTCGTCAATGGAGAACACGTCAAGATTCAAGGGGTGAACAATCACCATGATCTCGGCGCCTTGGGTGCCGCCTTCAACACAAGAGCAGCCGAGAGGCAGCTCGAGATCATGCAAGAGATGGGCGTGAACGCAATCCGCTTCTCCCACAACCCGCCGGCACCCGAGCTGCTCGACCTGACGGACCGCATGGGCTTCCTGGTGATGGACGAGGTCTTCGACTCGTGGCGGCTCAACAAGACCGACAACGACTTCCACCTGATCTTTGACGACTGGCATGAGGCAGATCTGCGGGCCATGGCCCGCCGGGACCGCAACCACCCATCCATCTTCCTTTGGAGCTATGGAAACGAGGTTGGTGAGCAATACACCAACGAGACCGGTGCTGCACTCTCCGCTCGCCTTCGAGATATCCTGCGTGAGGAAGACTCGACCCGCCTATCTTCGGCCAGTCAGAACTACGCGACGCCGGATCTACCGTGGAGCCAGGCCGTCGATCTGTTCTACCTAAACTACCAGGGCGCCGGGATCAGGAACACAGAGGCCTACGGAAACATGAGCGGTATCCACACAGAACCTTTGTATCCAGTGTACCACGCCAAGTTCCCCAACAAGATGATCCTCAGCTCCGAGACCGCATCAACCCTCAGCACGCGGGGCACCTACACATTCCCCGTGACAGACTACAACTCCGCCCCGATCAACGACACCTCCGGCGGTGACTCGGCCCGGCGCATCGTCAGCGACTACGGGCTGTACACGGCCAACTTCGGCTCCTCGCCCGACAAGGTCTTTGCCGCGCAGGACGCCAACCCCTTCGTGGCGGGCGAGTTCGTCTGGACCGGCTTCGACTACATCGGCGAGCCCACGCCGTACTACACCACGCGCAGCTCGTACAGCGGCATCGTGGACCTGGCCGGGTTCAGGAAGGACCGCTTCTACCAGTACCAGGCGCGGTGGCGGCCTGACCTGCGCATCGCGCATATCCTGCCCCACTGGTCGTGGCCCGACAGGGTTGGGCTGGTGACGCCTGTGCACGTCTTCTCCGAGGCGGACAGCGCGGAGCTGTTTGTGAATGGGGAGTCGCAGGGGAAGACGGTGCGGCGGGAGGGCGAATATCGGTTCCGCTGGGACGAGGTTGTCTACCAGCCCGGCGAGGTGAGCGTCGTGACGTACCGGGGTGACGAGGCCTGGGCAAATGCCACGGTTCGCACGGCTGGAGACGCCGCTGGGGTGCAGCTGAGCGCTGACAGGACTGAAATCGAGGCCGACGGGCTTGACTTGTCCTTTATCACGGCAAGCGTTGTGGATGAGAATGGTGACGTTGTGCCTTTTGCCGACAATGCCATCAGCTTCAGCGTCGAAGGGCCTGGCGAGATCGTGGCGACGGATAACGGGGACCCGGCGGATTTCACTGCGTTTCCATCACTGGAGCGCAAGGCTTACAGCGGCCTTGCTCTGGCGATCGTGCGCTCGACTGGGCCAGGGAGCATCACTGTGAGGGCGGCTGGCGATGGCCTGGCGGGTGGCGAGGCAGTGTTGACAGCTGAGTAGTAGTGTAGACGAAATAAAACATTATTTGGGCGCTGCAGCCTGTTGATGATTCATGGTCGGCGACAACGAGATCGGTATCGTGCAAATTGATGATGATGTTGTGGAGAAATTAGTATGACTGCTGTGGAGGAATGTGATTGCAGATGCGATTAACGTGTGATGGAATCAATTGATGCTAGAGACGGGTGGGGTGCGGCGCGAGAGAGGTTGGAGGGCCATGGTGGGTGAGGTTTGCAAATTCACCGTGCAGCGGGATGACGATGGGAGCGATGATTTCCATGTGCTTTTGTGGCTTGCAGAAACTCCAGATCTGATTTGTGGATACCAGACGAGGCGAGGAGGACTAGTCGTGTGGTGCCCCACTCACGACGTTGGCGTTAGCGCGAGGCTGAAGGAGACCCCTGCGCCCAAGGTGAAGGAGGACCGCAACCACCTTCATAAGGAAGCCGATGCCCCCAATCTCAACTCGAATTCAAAGGCCGCGTAGTCTAATGGTTAGGGCGTCTGACTCTTGTGACTGAACGCATCCATAAAGGCATATCTAACGCCAATCCCGATCCGATCGACGACAACACGACAACCCGAACGACAATGTGCTGAGTACTTGCTGCGGTAAGGTCACTTGAGTTGGAAGGTCCCAGTTCGACTCTGGGCGCGGTCATTCTCCTTTTTCTTTTTTTCTTGCTTTTCCCACCAGCCAACTCACCACCCTCATAGGTCAGCCCATGTCCCTGACCTCAACGAATCCAACGGCCGCGTAGTCTAATGGTTAGGGCGTCTGACTCTTGGAACTGGGTGCGCTTCCACAACGGCGGCATTACACCAATCCCGATCGCACGACAACCGCTCAGTACTGCGGCGTATCTAGATCCCTGAGTTGGAAGGTCCCAGTTCGACTCTGGCGTGGTCTTCTTTTTTCCCTCTTTCTGTTTTTCCTTTTGACCCCAGCCATCTGTCGTCCCCAGACCTCCTCGCCCCTCCCCCCTGCCTTCGAATCCACCCACCCCTGCGTTCCCCTCCACTTCCATCTAATCTACGCTGGCCTCCTGCTTGACTTGCTTGTCCAACGTGCTGGAGAATGAAGCCATCATCGCAACACATTGGTATGCCCCTGCACATGAACATCATCCGTCCTACAATTAACCCACAGACTGCGCTCTTCCTCGTCTTGGATCAATTGTCGTGACAGATATCTGCACTTTGAGCTTGCATTTTAAGTTTTCACTTCTGCGCGATTGAAACCTGCACTCTCTTTACACCACTCATCGCTGCAGTGACAACCGTCGAACACCCATGTGTGTTATCTGCCGACCAACTACCTAAGGAATAGTGTTTGGACCACTGAGCACGTTTTTAATTGTGAAGATGCTGCATGGGAAACCTTTTGGTGACTCGATGTTGACCATGGGTTTGGGCGAAGGTCGTCACAAATCGCATGGCAAGAACGCATCGATGGATGCACTCATTTGGACTCTGAACCATCGCATGTGCTTTAGTTGGCGTTTGGAGAGCATACAATCTGTAGGAAATTGAAGACGGTAATGCAAAACAAAAGGAGAAGAAAACGAAAGACGGAACCAGGATGAACTGGGGACTGTTTGCTGAAGGGAGCCACCAGTCCAAGAGAGCAGGTCATACGAAGCCCTAAATTCTGACCCCTAGACTGTGGAAAACCTGCATCTACATGTGTCTCTTGCAATCCATCGTTGCGCACGTCGCCATGAGCTAGCAGGGGTCGTTTGGGTCGATGGCAGCCAGCACCGCTGCACCAAACGGGTTCAAGATTCACTCAACAGTGCACTCTGCTTCCACTCCCAATTCAGGGAGCTAGCCCCTCCAGAAGTGTTTGTAACTTTGCTCCCTTTCCCGTTTGTCAAACTCACTCCTTCGAGTCGTACTTGGTCTCGATTTCGCACTCGTTCCATTTCTGAACCTGGCAACCTGGCTTCCCACCGCCCGCCATCCTACCGTGCAACCTCCAACCACACGACCTCCTGCCACACAACCTCCTGCCACACAACCTCCTACCCCCCAACCTCTAACCACTCAACCTCTCATCCCACAAACTCCCCCCTCACATCCTCACAACCTCCCATCTCGCAACCTCCCACCGAACCCTCCAGTTTAGGGACTTCACCTTGCCCAATTGCAGCCTACCAGGTTTCTCTCGTGTCGACAACATGTCTCTCAATGTCTTAATCCTGCCCAAGGAGGATGCAGTCGACGCAGCTCGCGTGGCCGCAACCCGCGTAAGGGTGCCGACTAATGCCCTCGTGCTCCATCATTTCTGCGACGCCTCCTTCAAGAAGGGCAGTCCCATCCGAGGGGCGAACCCACAAGCTGCAGTGGCTGTTGTCGGCAACATTTGGCCGCCCAAAGCCACCACGTGTAGGCGCACTACGAGGGGTTGCTTCATTCCCTCCAATGACCCCCAAGACAACAACGTCACTGTTGAGGCGTTTGCTGTCGCCGAGGGAGTTCACCTTGCTATCGAGCAGATCAAGGAAATGGAAGAGTCGTCAGTCATCGACCACACTGACAAAATCGAGATTGTCTTCTGTAAGTCACTGTTCTTGCCTTCGACAGTTCCCAGTCTATTCAATTTTACATCTTGCAGGCTCCAGGAACGCAGCCATTGTTTTGTGCAAAGCAGCTAACCAACATGCCTTAGGGTCTGATTGCATGGCTGTCCTCAAGGACTTGCGGCATGGAGTTCGAGCATCTTGGCACCCGAAGAGATTCCAACACATCGTCGACATCATTGAGGTCAAGACTCGTGAGCTTCAGCGGTCAAGGGGGAACGTGACTGTTCACTTTGTCTGGTGCCCCGGGGAATGCGTTGAGCCACACAGGACAGCGGACGAGCTCTCCAAGCAGATCAGAGTGACTGGCGGCGGCCCGAAGTCCATGGCGCTGCGCACTTTCCTTCGCACCCCCCACGGCAACATTCAGTCAGCGCTTGAGCAGCTGCACAAGGATGCGAGCCAGATCGAGGCGGATCAGAATACCAACACATCCATTGCAGCCATCGCGGACGGCGACGAAAAGTTCCTCTCGGCTGTCCGCCAGTTGACAGCTGCGAAGCTGGAGGAGATGGCCAAAGAACTACGGGCGCAGGATCAGGCCCAGAACCAGGCCCAGAACCAGGCCCAGAACCAGGCCCGGGATTCTGAGGGTCAAGGCCACAACTCTACGGACCAAGAATACAAGCTCAAAGATCAATCTGTGGACCATCTGGGAGAGAAGCGCCAGCAGGATGGCGTTCACGACGAGGAAAAGGAACAATTTCACGATGCCAAGGAGACCGCAGACGTCGAGGACGAGGACA
This sequence comes from Diaporthe ampelina, assembly GCA_023522825.1. NCBI lineage: Eukaryota > Fungi > Ascomycota > Sordariomycetes > Diaporthales > Diaporthaceae > Diaporthe > Diaporthe ampelina. The sequence continues at coordinate 289,737 of JAMFTM010000084.1, read as the reverse complement.
AGTTCTACGACGCACAGGAGCCCGCAGAGGGCGGCGACGGCAATGTGGAGCTCGCCATGGCCGGTGAGCGAATTGGACGCCCTAGTCGCGCGCGTGCTTTGTGGAACTGGATGCGCGGACGAACGCGTCTGTAACGCGCTCGGTGCGCTGATGACGCCACGGTTGTAAAAGGACGTCGATTTGAGCTGCAAGGCAGCTGGGTACTTACCTAGGTACATGGAAGGTGTGTTTGCGGGGCTGGCGCGAGGCGTGGGGCTAGACGGCTTAGTGGGGTGCGGCAGCAGCCAATCATCTAACACCCGGCCGCCCCACACTCAACGACATGGGTGGGCGAGGCTGCGCCGCCATCTGCAAATGCCCGCACAGCAAGTTGGGACCCGCCGACACCGTTGTGATTGAGGAGAGAAAGGTGTGAATTGGCAACCTGTGGTTTTCCGGTTAAATTAAAAAAAGGATCCTACATAGATGTACTGAATAAAAGAGATAGTATTTGTAATTGCGTTGTACCATTCCTGTGCATGCAACTCAACCCTACCAGTCGGTCGGCACATTTGAGAACGGACAAAAACGCTGACAAATGACGATTGCAAGGGCTCTGGAGCCTGAATCTGACTACATGCAATCATCGGTCTCGAGAGAACGTGCGGTAGAAGTCTGGCCCGACCGTCATACCGCAAGCCAGTCAGAATCTGCGAGGCATGAGCGCTATGATTCGTTTGTGCACAGAATATCGGCGTTTGGAGGTCATGAAATTGTATTGCGCATGACGAGACGGATGCGACATGCAGCGCTGGCATCAGTCGACGGATGCGGAATTGTGGCGGGGTGGCTTGTAGGGAAATCTTGAAGGTGCAGTGCTGCCAAATGGGGTTTTGATGCCTTCGCTTTGGTAGACAAAACTTTCAACTGAATCTGAAGTTTGAAACTGGGTTGCAGGGACAAGTCACATGCACGTGGGAGCGAAGGGATGTCAGGCTTGTTTGTGATGGCACGTGCTGTTCTCACCGGAGGGCTGTCTCACAGTCGTTGCGGCGCTGCTGGTACGGCATCAGCTGGCTCGTGTGATTGCGTGGTTCTGTGCATGGCATGGTTAGATTACTTGGGGACAACAGTTTTGGCACGAACCACACAGAACCTGGTCTGAGGGTGTATGTCGTAGTTGGGGCGTGCAGACCTTGACGTCTGGGTGAGGACCGCTCTGCTGATACAAAAAGTCAGGAGGAAAACAGAAACCCAAAAAAAAAGGACCACGCCCAGAGTCGAACTGGGACCTCCCAACTCAATGAGGTTACGACCCCAACAAGGCCTCAGGCAGATTGTCGTGCGATCGGGATTGGTGTAGATCCACCCTCGGGGAAGGGGCCGAAGAATCGAGAGTCGGTTGTGCTAACCATTACACTAAGTGGCCGTTGAATCCTGGGGTACTGGCTTGCTCCTAAAGGTGGTGAGTTGGTTGACGGGAGAATGGAAAAAGAGAAAAAAGAGTGACCACTCCCAGGACCGAACTGGGACCTTCCAGGGCAAGGCTACGACCCCCACTAGTCCAGCCGATTGTCGTGTGTTGTCGTTCGATCGGGATTGGTGTAGATCCGCCTTCGTGGGAAGGGGCCCATAACCAAGAGCTGGACGTGCTAACCATTACACTAAGTGGCCATGAAATTCAGTGTTGCAGTTGGGGCATCGGCTTACCTATAAGGTGGTGAATCAATCCTGGCCAGGGTGGGGGCCTGGGTTCAAATCCTGGAACTACATAACAGCACTACTTCCGGTGAAAATTCACATGTTCTATGGTAGTACTCAGTCGACAATACCAGAATTCGGTGATTTAAGCCTCATCTTCTAAGTCCCATCTCGAGCCTGAAAAGGTCCCGAAGTCTGCGGTAACCTAATCCATGAGCCAATTGTTCCATCGAGCCATTACGTGAATACATCAGGCTTCTTTACGAGCGATGACAATTTGGGCAGTTCCCTTCAAAGTGACGTTTCCATCGCCGTCTATCTGGTAGCCAGGCTCCTTGGGCAAGAGTTCCTCGTACTTTGCAATTGCCTCGTCCCACGTCTCATCATCCTCCTGGGCCCATCCCCTCTTTGGCCGGCCAATGGAGCTCCAAATCGCGGTGGCAAGCTCACGGACACTTTGCACAGGCAAGAAGGCCGAGTGCTCGTAAAGCTGGCAGTTTTCAGCCTTGAAGCCCCCTTTGACCAACAGACTCTGGATGAAGGTTTTCTCGCCGTGCTGTGGATGGGGCTCAATTGTGAGCCGGACATCGGGACCTCGAATGGCCCGGTTGACTTTAATGCCGCACTCGCCCTGCGGACCATGCAGCCAGAAGGCCGTGACGGCTATGCCTCCCGGCTTGAGCGTGCGGTACATTTCGCTGGCGGCGGCGACAGGGTCTTGGAGGATGGGCAGGCCGAATGATAGAAAAACATGGGAGAATGTGGCATCCGGGAAGGTGAGCTTCTGGGCGTCCATGACCTCGGCCCTGCATCGCCAACCCTTTGCCTCGGCTGCATGGTTGAACATGGCGGCCATCGGCGGGGCCACGTCTGTGGCGTGGATCTTGATGCTCGACGGCGGCGAGGTGGCAAGGATGCTCTCCGTGACTGCTCCCAGGCCACATGCGGAGTCGTGGATGACGGCGTCGGCAGGGAATGGAGAGCCACCACTGCCGCTGCCGAGGAGAGTCATCTCGTACTGGGCCATTGAGACGGTCTCGTCCGCGCCGACTATCTCGAACAATTTCTCATTGAAGGGCATGGCCTTCTTGGGGAGGTAGCCTGCGGCGCCAAACATCTCGATGGATTGATCTAGCTTCGGGTGTGTGTATGGGTTTCCTTTGAAACTACCGGTCCTAAGTGACAGGACACGACTAGGAGAAAGTGGAGTCAGAATAGGGAGATGGGGATGTTCAAATGACGCCCGGGGACAGAATAGAGACGATGTCAGCTTACTGCTTTATACCCGCCTCGGAGCGTAAGTACAGTGCATGGGTGAAAGCGGGTGCCAATGATAGCTTACGAAATTTGTCCAAGAACCAACAATAGATCCACCATCCAAACCAACTGCATATCTGAGCAGTTGCTTGGCTCAACCAACATCACACAGCAACAAATGAATAGTCAGTTTACAGCAGATCCGGTCCATCCGATTTTATAAACTACCAAATGATAAACGTCTATGGACCCGGCAAAAGCTTGTGACGAGATGGAGGTACAACTTATCACCAACGAGCCACGAGCAGACAGAAACTTACAATGCAAATTTTTGATGTCGTACGGCGGAATTCGTCGGTTGCAAACGTTTTCTAGCAAAATTCAAAACATAATATCCATAATTATTGATATCTGAGAGCTGGGTAACTGCATGGTGTAAAATCTTGCCTCATCCGTTAAACATTTAGAAGCCGGTCACCAAAGGTGTTCATGCTGGTGTGAATATATTTGTCTTAGATTTGAAACTGAAAGCCGCAGGACATAATACTAAGGGTTCTGAATTTTACCAGATAGGCCCACCCCTCTTCGGTTCATAATCCCAAGAGCCAGGACACTTCTATTTCATGAGAAGGTCTAGGCTTTTAATTAATCCGTCGAGACTGTCTGTCTCGGATCACGTAAACCGTCCTCGTGCTGTCACGTTTGTCTCTGTTTCGAATCTTATCATTCTGCCTCATTCGCTCCAGCTGCTCCCCAAGGCGAATAATTTGCCGCTCGGCGACCTTCTGTCGGCCCATGATGCGATCTATTTCGGCGGACGAAGTGAATGACGCCCTTGGGACTTCCCTAGCCGGTGCTGCTTCCACTACTCGTCTTCGCGGTGTGTCGATATCACGACGCAGATACCTCTCCCGGTCGACATGTCGTTCGGCATTCCTTCTTCTATCGCTCCCATCAAAATATCTTCCCCAAGTTGCCTCAGTAGTGTATCTCGAGCGATCATCGAAATAAACGTCTCGCCAGGTCGTGCGAGTCACCTGCGTAGGTGCATAATATTCGTAATTCCAAGTAGTGCCCCAATGGACAGGTGGAGGAGGCGGAGGTTGATGCATCATATTGCGGTAGTAGGCATCGTCGTATCGAATTATGATCGGCGATGACGGGCGCCTAGCAAAGCGGATGGGGTCAACTGAGGGGGGATCAATCTCGAAATGAACTCTGGCCCGTCTTTGAGTAGGTAGTGGAGCTGATCGAGGGACATAGTGTGCATACCTTCTGTTTTGGTCGCTCCGATTCGCAGGCATATTCGAGATGTACCGTTTAAATGGAGGATATTGTATGATGAACTGTCGTGTTTCCAATGATTCAAGATATCAAGGACATTGATGAGAGGCCAGGGCGTGACCGATCCCCTGATTTACCATCCGCAGGAAGAGAACTTGAAAGAAAGAGACAAATATCCACCCCGAAGGTGAGCTGAAGCTGATGAGCACGTGTAGATTCTGCTCCACGCTCGAGCGGGAGGCTTTGTTGTGACGCCCGCCTTTGACTAATTTAGATACAAGGCTAAGTCTAGCACGCTCAGCTTTGTCCTATTTCCTATTGGATGCAACCTTCAGAATAGCACAATTGTTAAGAGGAGTCCCGGATTCTGTAAGACGAGAGCGACACGACAGGCTCACCTCATCCTGGCGGCTGGATACTGCCCAATCGTCTAACGTTGGTCTGTTTGAGAGGGATGCACACACTGGCTGCCTCGGCTCTGAGTGGCGTCGGGTCTTATGACTGCGCCCCGATGGTAGAAAAAGTCAGGCTGCGAAAACTCCGAGAGCCTTACTTAGGTATCACACAAATCATGTGGCGTCTGCAACTAGGAGACCGGTGAGCACGCTCTCACCCTTGATCAGACACCTGGGTCCACGGGTCTTCTTCAGATGCAAGGTAGCTGAAAAAAAGGCACAATTTTGTGACAGTCTTTCCTTGCGCGGCATGTTTCAATATTGCGGTCTATTGACCCTCGATGTCACCAGATTCCAATTTTGCCCTCGAAATAGTTCAACTTAATGACAAGCAGTGTCACAAGGCATTCACCATCGGTGGCTTCGTTCTTAACCGTATAAATCCCAAAGGCGTACAGTCCCTTGACACAGTGGTCACCCGTCAAAGACCCAGCGTCAATAAAAGAAAACACAATCTAATAACAGTGTAGAAGACTGGACACGTGGCCTCAGATTCGTGCCGCAAAGACAAGGCTAAGAAACATGGCTCCCAACAGCGCCGTTGATGACGGCGAAGCTGGGGCGGCCGAAAATGCAAATATGTTGAAGACAACACGGCACTACATCTTGCCTACAACGTGGGGCACGATGATGTGTCCCAGTATCTCACGAGTCTAGGTTCCGGCACGCAAAGAAATCTTAGGGACACAATGGAAACCTCAAGGATGGGTTTCCAAGATGGAGAACCTCCGAGATCAGGTAACAATACAGAGCGCCAACGCCATTCTCTCGTCCGTCTGGTTCCTCGCCGCCTGCGTCGGCAGTACATACCTGACCCTCCCTGACCCAGTCATCACTATTTATTTCGAAATATGCACCTACGCCGTCTACGTCGGCTCGCTGTGGTACTACGAGCCCATTGGGCGGCAGGCATTCCCTCTGGCATCGGGCGCTATTGTCGGCGTCGGAGCCAGCGCCGTCTTCATCACCTCGGCTTACACCCAGATCACATACTCGTCCGATGAGAACAGGGAAAGTTCTAAAGTTTCATTGCCAACCAGAACACGCTCCAGGCAACGGGCTCCATAGCGTGTGGTATCCTGCTTGCGATCCTCAACTGGGACAACGGCTCGCGCGCAAGGGTCCCTGTCCCAATTCATCTCACATGCGTCATGATCATGCTCGCCGTCGTTACCCTTGCACTGTTCGCGCCCTTTGCTGGTGAAGCAATCTGTTTTTGTGTCGACGCTTCCGGAATACTGTATATAGCCCTTTTCAGGTGCAAACTTTGGCTTCTACGCGGCTGCTATTGGCGCATTGGCCTATATGTGCGCGTTTCATGAGACCGAAGAAACCCGCACGTAAATGGGACAAGCCCAGTCAATGTCGGCCCACAGACCAACACCAGAAGATATCTAGTATTGAAATATGCTTTCTATAGCCTGGTTCGACACTGGTTCCATGTAAAGTGAAGGCCGCTCATGATGACATGTCCTCGCATAACTCTTACAGTTGAGGAAACGGAGCACAGGAAACCTACCCAGGTCAGTATTGAGATGATCTCGACGGATGGATGTCGTTCGGAGAGGAAGATCCGGTTGTGCAAGAAAGGAAAATGGATGGCCCCGATGTCTCGAAGTAAAACTCCAGCAAGCCACATTTGCACCTCGGACATGAGCGCGGAAACATGTGACACAACCAGTGGACCGACGACACCAAAACGCGGTTATTATTATTTGTAGAGAATGCAAAACAGCCACTGACATCGTTGCCAAGGCATTCGGCCGACCGGACGACTGAGGCAAACATAGGCTATGACTTGCGAGAAGCATTAAATCAGGCCACACGACAATGAGACTGCTAGCTGATCTTTTCAGTTCACAACGTTTAGTGAGTTGAATTTTAAACCGAATAGGTCGGATGGCCGCTGTCCAGCAAACGCGTTGTCTGCGTGATGCACTAGGAATTTCGGGTTGCCATCGCCAAGAGCAGGGAAATGGGCTTTCCGGCAAGAATGGAAGACCTTGAATCCCGAGGCTTCTGGAACGCAAGTTCCAAGGTTGCTTCTCGGCCCGTCTGACCGCGGCCGGCCGGCAGGACTGCAGTCTCCCTAGAACCACCTCTCACACAGGAGCTCGCTGCCCTTGATAGTCGGAGTTGACATGTTCAGCATAGTATATAAACCACTATCATGACGTGCATTGTCAGGTCATACAGGCCACTCCCTCGCTTTTGAACATTGGGTCACCTCAATAGTTGAATCCCTCTGATCGGGTAAGCCAACATCGGGCCCGCGCAGCAATCTGTGCTGAGACATTATAGATGAGGAGAACAGGGGACCGCGTGGGCAGGCTGACGCCGTTTAACGTTGTATCTTTTAGATTGAGTACCCAGCGCCACAAGACTGCTTGAGCCTAATGACAATTCACGGCTGTCACGGCAACAATTAATTTTCTTTGCATTGTTTGTGCACCTCGTTGCCAAGGCTAACCCAAGAGTCATATGGAATGCTGTTCTTAGCTGTCCATTATTAATTTCGATATCCTTAGGAGCATGTCCGCTTCATCTTAAAGCCGGGTTCGCAACCTGTTCCACTGCCGCAGGTGGCGCTCCTCTCACTTGACTTTATCACGACACCGGTCATGACATGGCGTTCAGAAGGCTAGTACTAGTAGTCTTCTGGCCATGAGAAATGACAACCGCAAACATCGTTTTTTTTTCATGGATCCCCATGACCGGTACTCACTATGTCGCCACCCTTACACATATTTTGGTTTGTGGGGGCATTGCTTCTCGGGCAAGCGTGGTTCCTGTGCCGGCAGAATAAAGACGAAGCTCCCCTTGAGCGGCGAGAATTCCAGTTCGACACAAGACCCGACGAGATTTGTCTGACCTATGTGACGACCTGGCTTGTCAGCGCGACTGATGGCTCGGATTGGAATCCCGCCTCTGGGTTAGTCGACGGCTCTGGCAATAGTTTGCAGCCGGGCCTTATATCATCAACACAGCCGTACAATGGATCAGGGGGAAACGACACAGGCACAGGCTTTCCGTCAGGACCCGATGCGGGACCTCCGAGCCCTGGAAACTCTCAAGCCTCGAGCCTGCCTGCTGGAACGCCTTTATCGTCAGCGCAACTGTCGTCAACACAACTATTGTCAACACAACTATCGTCAACACAGCTATCGTCAACACAGCTATCGTCAACACAGCTATCGTCAACACCACCGTACAATGGATCAGGAGGCAACGGCACAGGCACAGGCTTTCCGTCAGGATCCGGTGCGGGACCTTTGAGCTCTGGAAGTTCTCAAGGCTCGAACCTGCCTGATGGAACAACTCCCAACGGGGGTAAGTCTATCACGACGTACTTAGCGGCTCAGCGCTAACTTTATTGAATCGTGACGGGAGGCTGGCCGCCCATTGGAGTCACTCCTACCAGCGGATCCGCGACCTCAACAGCCTCGCCGCTGATTTTCGAACCAGTGGCAGATGACAACTCCTCCAATGCTCGCTTAACTGTACCTGCCGGTCAGCCATTCATCGTGGTCCTCAACAACCTGTTTAGGACCCCCGACGATTTCCTACAAGAGCGTTATGATAAAGTCCCCTCGGTTGATTGGATCGGGCTGGACACGCGCAACAAGGGTATTACCGGAACGGCTCCTCTTTTGTTTTTAGGCTCAGTCACGGTTAGGTTCTACGCCATTCAAGTTGAATCTGGTGGCGCAAGTCTCCTCGTGCCCAGAGCCCCTGGCGATAATTACAACGGGACCGTACAAATCGACGTAGGAATAGTAGACCCGACTTCAGGAATGGGAGGGGGGACAGGTCAACCATCTCCGCCTGGAAGTGGGAACCCCACGCTCGAGTCTACGCAATCCTACACCTTGGGTGACAGCAGCAGTCTCGGAGAGACGATCACCTCGCTTCAAGCCGCTGTGAACACCTCAAGCCTGAGTCTGCAGCCATCCACATCACCACCTTCCGGGTTCCAGACGACTAGCTCCCCAATGGTCGATGATACATATACCACAACTCCACTAGCATCGTTTTCAGCTACCCCAGGTGCCACGCCGGGTTCGTCCATTGGAGATCAGACAAACGTTGATTCGTACATGAGCAATGAAGCCTCAAACACATTCGAGGCGTTCTCACCTTCATCTTCTTTCTCACTCCTAAGCACCCTTTCATACACTCTTCAAACGCCTTCACTACTTGAATCATCTTCTACAACACAGCCATTTACATATTCTTCTTTCTCTCCCTCAACGTCGTCGAAGGTATATACAACCAGTAGCCCTGATTTCACGCTCACTATAGAGCCTACCACAACAAGGTCTGAGTCAACACGTGAGGAAACAACAAGCATTAGTTCCGAGTCTATAACCGGAGAGCCGACAAGTACATTCATTCAACCGACGTCCTCGGAAGCACATATAGGAAGCAGCTCTGAGTTGAGTCCATCTCAAGAGGTGGAGAGTACAAGTTCTGAAGAGCCTACGACTAGCAGTGGAGATTTCATGACAACCGAGGGACCAAACAGTACGAGCTCTGAGTCGATATCCGAGGAACCGGCGAATCTTACTAGTTCCGAGTCCGAGTCCACGTCTGAAGGGCCGACAAGTACTAATTCTGAAGAGTCTACGACCATTAGCACTGGTTTTACGTCCGCCGAGGAGCCCAGCAGCACAAGCTCTGAACTAACGGCTGAGGAGCCAACGGATACTAGCTCCGATTCAGCCTCACCAACGTCTTCCGAAGATGCCACCACCGGTAGTTCTGATTTCGCATCAACTAATTCGGAGGAGCCAACCAGTGCTTCCGAATCATTATCCTCCTCCGAGGAGCCAATTAGCACTTCTGAATCAATACCCTTTTCAGAGGAGTCAACAACCGCGAGTCCTGCGTCCACGTCTGAGCTGCCAATGAGTACTAGCTCCGAACCAGCATCGTTCACGTCTTCCGAAGAGTCTACCAGCAGCAGTTTTGACTTCCCACCAACTGAATCGCCTCCAAGTATGAGCATGGAAGGCAGCTCCTCCGAGGACCCAACATTCACGCCCTCCGAATTATTTTCCTCGGAAGACCTCGAAAGCACTAGCTTCGAGTCCGTGTCTGAAGAACCATCAAGCACTATTTTCGAATCAGCCTCGTCAGAAGAGCCAACGAGTACATCGACTGAGTCAACCTCCGCGGAAGAGCCAATGAGTGACAGCTCTGTATCGATTTCATCCGAGGAGCCCGCAAGTACTAGTTCCGAGTCCGATTTTGAAGAGCCCACGAGTACGAGCCTGGAGTCCAGTGCCTCCGAGGAGCCAACAAGCACTTCATCTGAATCAGAGTCCCTCGAAGATCCGACGAGCACGGGCTCTGAATCGTTATCGACGGAAGAGAGCACAGGTACCAGCTTTGAACCATGGTCCTCGACATCCTCGGAAGAATTCATGAGCGCAAGCCCCGGACCCTTGCCGACTGAGGAGGCCACAAGTACGAGCCTAGAGTCCAGCTCCTCCGAAGAGCCAATGACTACGTCCATGGCGTCGACCACGGAGTCGATATACTCAGAAGAGCCTACAAGCACGAGCTCCGAGCCTTCGTCGACTGAAGAGGAGACAAGTACTACTTCTGAGTCGACAAGCAGCAGCAGCAGTTCCACTGAGTCGTCAACGTCTAGCAGTTCCTCTGAGAGTTCGACGTCCAGTAGTTCCTCAGAATCGTCAACGTCGAGCAGTTCTTCTGAGAGTTCGACGTCCAGTAGCAGCAGCTCTTCTGAGACGTCGACGTCCAGCAGCTCCTCTGAGAGTTCCACATCTAGTAGCAGCAGCTCCTCTGAATCCTCAACGTCCAGCAGCTCTTCTGAGAGTTCGACGTCCAGCAGTTCTTCTGAGTCGTCAACGTCGAGTAGTAGTAGCTCCTCTGAGACCTCAACGTCAAGCAGTAGCAGTTCCTCAGAGTCGTCGACTTCCAGCAGTAGCAGTTCCTCTGAGTCTTCGACTTCTAGTAGCAGTAGCTCCTCAGAATCCTCAACGTCAAGCAGTAGCAGTTCTTCGGAGTCGTCCACGTCGAGCAGCAGTAGTTCCTCGGAGTCTTCCACCTCCAGCACCAGCAGCTCGTCCACTTCTACATCAACGTCCACTAGTAGCAGCAGCTCCTCAGAATCGTCGACTTCCAGTAGTAGCAGCTCCTCAGAATCATCAACTTCCAGCAGTAGCAGTTCCTCTGAGTCTTCTACTTCTAGTAGCAGCAGTTCCTCTGAATCGTCAACATCTAGCAGTAGCTCCTCTGAGTCGTCGACATCCAGCAGTAGTAGCTCGTCTACTTCTACTTCAACGTCCACCAGTAGCAGTTCCTCTGAATCGTCAACATCTAGCAGTAGCTCCTCTGAGTCGTCGACGTCTAGTAGCAGTACCTCTTCCTCTTCAACTTCATCAAGCAGCAGCTCCGAGTCGTCAACATCCAGCAGCAGTAGCTCATCAACGTCCACTTCAACGTCCAGTAGTAGCAGTTCCTCAGAATCGTCAACGTCCAGCAGCAACTCCTCTGAGTCATCAACATCCAGCAGCAGCAGTAGTAGCTCCTCTGAGTCGTCGACGTCCAGCAGCAGTACCTCTTCCTCTTCAACGTCGTCAAGCAGCTCTTCTGAGTCATCAACATCCAGCAGTAGTAGCTCGGCATCTTCCACTTCATCAAGCAGCAGTTCCGAGTCGTCAAGCAGTAGTAGTTCTTCTGTGAGTATCACCTTTTACCTGCTACGGGTGCCCGTATATCATGTTTTAGAATGTTCTATAATGCAACAATTCAGGATCTGTATCAGGACTAACGTCACCACTAGTCTTCGTCGAGTACCAGTAGCTCAGCGTCGTCAACCAGTAGTAGTTCTTCTTCTTCTTCGACTACCACTAGCTCTTCTTCCTCGTCGACTAGTAGCAGCTCAGCGTCATCAAGCAGCAGTTCCTCGACTTCTTCATCTACGAGCAGTAGTTCTGCGTCGTCAAGCAGTAGTAGTTCTTCTTCTTCTTCTTCGACTACCAGTAGCTCTACGTCTTCCTCGACAAGCAGTAGCTCGGCGTCATCAAGCAGCAGTAGCTCTTCTTCTTCGTCGACCAGTAGTAGTTCGGCGTCGTCGAGCAGCAGCAGCTCTTCTTCTTCTTCTTCAAGCAGTACGTCAACAAGCAGTACATCGTCAAGCAGTACATCGTCAACCAGTACGTCTACAAGCAGTTCTTCGTCAACCAGTACTTCGACAAGCAGTAGTAGCTCTTCGTCGCCATCGAGTAGCAGTTCGTCGTCATCCAGCAGCTCCACCTCCCTACGAGTGACGACTACATCCTCTAGTTCCTCAAGCTCGTCTTCCAGCAGCGGTTCCTCGACATCGTCGTCATCGTCATCCAGTTCCACCACCAGGAGCATCACCGTCTCTACGGCCGCAGCCAAGGAAACAGTAAGGACCGGAATGGAGAACTCGTACGCTCGAGTCAACCCGTTCAAGAGCTGCACCGGACAAGACGGCATCATGATGAGCTACTTATACTATCAGGCTTCCAACCCTCCCTTCAAGCGGCTCAAGTTCATTAGGCGGGTGAATGGTGGCGCATGGCAGGAATCCGAAATTGACGCACGCCCGACAAATACCGACGATATGGACGAGCCCTATTGTCTTCAGCTTCCCGCCATGACGGACACCAACAACTGTGGGCGAATCGCCTGCGCATTCCGTGATCATTCTTACATCACCGACACAAAAACATACAGGGCCTACCGGATCACTATCCGGTATTCAGACAACGACGGGGCCACCTGGGACTACCTCTCTACACCTCTAGCCTGGTCAAACACCGACCCAAAGTTTTTCGGGCTATGGTCGCCATTTCTGAAATTGATAGGCACCAGTGGCAAGCTCGTGGCTGGTTGGTCCGAAAACACTGACGACATCGATCGAAATATCGTCTTATGGTGTCACGACTTCTATGGGAGAATAATTGGACCCGGCTCTAAGAGTTGGTACTATCTCAATACTGCAATCGGTGGGGACTACGGGTACACCAACGACTCGTACCCAGCTGCAGCATCCATTGACATGTCCAAGCTCATGTTAGTAATTTTTCTGCACCTCGAAACTGTTTTAAAATTCGGAGAAGGCTTCTCGAATAAGCATAACTAATGTGTCATGCAGCGTGGTTGCTGACGAAAAGCTCAATAACCAACGGTCCCGCATCCAATATGCCATCTCCAACAATAATGGGGTGAACTGGCCATCAAGTTCGGTCCTCTATCAACCGCCCGCCGGCAAAGGTGCTGCGAACCCTCAGATTATCATGGTTGGCAGCATTCTTGTGAGTTTTTCGAACAGCACGTTGGGTGTTTCGCATAGCACGCGGGGACTGACTGGCCCTTTATAGGTTGTTGGCTACATGACCGATGGATTAAGGACGGGTACAACGACCACGGAGGACGGAGCCGACTTTGTCGTGCAGACGAGCCACAACAATGGCATTACCTGGGGTGCGCCGAAGGTCATTGCTGCTGGTGCCCGTTTCCCAAGCCTTCTCGCTATCGACAGCACGAAGTTCTGGGCGGTGTGGGGCTCGATTCCTGATAATGGCCTGGTAGCTCAGCAACACGTTTTATCTGGCTAGTGCGGTGGCTCGAGATAGAGACTATTAGCTAGGAATTCGTTGCATTGTATTTAGTTTCGATCAAGTGAGCGTGACTACCACCCAGGGTCTTCATGAGTAGTACTGGGATTGTCATTTCGAGTACTGCATGTGTGAGGCGGAGGTAATGTAATGGGTAGCGCGGTTAGCACTGATCAATAACCCTCTCTTTTGATTCCGAATTCCTCCGCTTGAGTGTCCCAACATCCATCAGTCGCAGGGAGAATAAATCGAAAGTGATCTTGACCTTCTAAGTTTCGATACGCGTTGCTCTCCTGATGGGCACGACCACCACAAGTTGCCCAGAGGGCACACTGAATCGCAACCACTCCTAACCTCAGCCGCACTCAAACTGCTTGCATCCCATGAGAAGTCATATATTCGTCGACAATTTTCTGTTGCGCCCGAGTGTAGACCCCTTGCTGCTGGTTCCCATTTAGGTACATCCACATACTGCCCTACCCCCATCGACTACCAATGATGACCAGCATGAATATATACCAACACCCATTCATGGTTATAAGCTGCGTATATGACAGACTTGATTTGGAGCCCCTGCCGCGGGTTTCCCTTAGATGCGTGGTCCTCCACCCTAGAACGAAATGGAGTGCGGAGATGCGAGCACGCAATACCTTCGGGGAGCACACCATCTGGCAGCCACTTTGTGGAGTGTGGTATCCGAACACAACCAGAATGTTGATGATAGCTCTTTTGCATGTATCCAGTACGTGTGTCGTCGGAAGTCGTAGTCTGCGTCCCGGATATCGCAGTGTTCATCTGGAAGGATCCGGGGCCTACTCAACCGCGACACTGACGAATAGGCACATCTTCGGCAGCACGCCATTCGGGCCCTGCCAAGCACCACTTTAGCTCCAGAATGATTGGGACTCCGAATGTGAGATATGGGGTTTTGCTTTTACTCTGACCTATAGTGGATGAACGTATAGCCCCTAAAAACTGGAGCTCTCGCCTCGATGAAGCTAATCTTTGCGGCTGCCGCATTGCCCGTTGTATGGTGGAAGGGTGTGGGCCGATCACGCTTCAGCTGCAGTATACCCCATTGTGGCCTAAAAATGAGACTCGGGTGTTCCTGTCTCTTGGTAGAAAATTCCCTCTTTGGTTCGTTGCTACTGTTCCATTTCCCCATTTCTGCTTCGCGTTTCTCGTTGTAGACAATGTCGACCGAAGAGGATGCAAAGGCTGCAAGCCGCGGACCTTCAAGGTCATCATTAATCGGTGTCTTCAAGGAGGTCTTTAACTGGTACCCGTCTGAGTATCCAGTGGCGGAGAAAAAGTAAGTGCGGATCAAGACTTTTCAAAATGAAGCCAAATACTCAAGACCTGCCAGGTTGCTCCTCAAGCTCGATATCTCCATCCTCGTGTTTGCCTGCTTATGCTGTGAGCTCTCGATCAACGCACACTCCCGGAATTATGATACTGATTGGCCTTATAGTCTTCGTCAAATATCTAGGTAAATTCCAAAATGCTCATGTTCGCGGCACAGCTAAGAACTAACCTATGAAGACCAAACAAATATCAGTAATGCCTACGTGAGCGGGCTAAAAGAGGACTTCAACCTCAACGGAAATGAGCTCAACTACTTCAACGTCTGCTACACCACAGCATACGTGGTCTTCCAGGTCCCTGGTATGCTCCTCATGTCACGGCCGAAGCTGGCCCGGTGGCTCCTCCCAACCCTCGAAGTCCTGTGGGGCATCGTGACCTTCGCGCAGAGCCGCGTTACCAACGTCCACCAGCTCTACGCCCTCCGCTTCCTGGTTGGCATGTTCGAGGCTCCCGTGTTCGCGGGAACGCACTTCATCCTCGGGTCCTGGTACAGCGGCCCGGAGCTCTTCCGCCGCGCCGGCACGTGGTTCATCTGTAACCCCCTGGGCTCCATGATCAGCGGCTACCTGCAGGCCGCCGCGTACACGAACCTCTCGGGTGTTGGGGGCATGGCGGGGTGGCGGTGGCTGTTTATCATCGACGGCATATTCACGATCCCGGTTGCGCTGCTGGGCTATGTCGTCTTCCCAGGGATCCCGGACTCGCCGAGGCCGTTCTACCTCACTGCCGATGATACTAAGCTGGCCAAGAGCCGCCTGGAGAGGTTTCGCATCCGGAGACCTGGAAAGCTCAACTTGGACGTTTTCAAGCGGACGCTGAGTCGTTGGCATATCTGGGTGTTTGTGCTTTGTTACATGTGAGTGCCTCTCATATATAAGACTCGCATTTGGAAGACGAGGTGAGGCTGACAGGGCGAGCTGTAGCTGCATGATCATATCATCATACCCCTCGCAGTACATGAACCTTTGGTTGAAGGCTGAAGGCTACAGTACGGTTAAGGTCAACGAGCTGCCCTCCGTGACTTTTGCCATCCAAGCCCTTGCGTCTTGGCTCGGCGCGACATTGGCGGCCATCTACCCTTCCTGGGCCATCTACAGCATCGAGACCACCTGTGTCCTCTTCTCTTCTATATGTATGATTATCTGGAATATTCCGAAGCCTCTAAAGTGAGTCCCGTTTTCCCCTGCACTAGAATGTTCATCTATCGCCAGCTGACTCCTTGGGGAAAAGATTCTTTGCGTGGTACCTATTCGGCGTGTCCGGTTGCGCTAGTCCAATCTTATACTCAACCGTCAACTCCATCGTCAGGGACGATTCCGAGGAGCGGGCCATCATCATGGTTAGTATCCCAAAAGGTTCGGAATAGCCTCTTTTTGCTAGCATAGTAATGTCTAACCGGGCATTTCTTCTAGGGCTCGATGATGACCTTTGGCTACTCATTCCAAATCTGGGTGCCCCTTCTCATCTTCCCTACCGCAGGGCCATACGGCGCACCCAGATGGCAGCACGGCTGGCCGGTCACATTTGTGTTCTACTTCCTGCTTTGGGCTGGATTCATCACAGCCTTACTGCTTCATAGACGAGGGTGAGTTGTAATATCTGGGGAAAGATTGATAAACGTATGACTGATTTTATATATAGGGAGAAGAAGCGGCAGCAGACGGACCTTGCTAGTACCCTGAGTGGTGCAGAAGATACAAGTCGAGAGATTACATCTGTTGTGACATCGGTAGATGGCAAGGCGAATAGCTAGCATATTCCTGCATGGAAGCGTGGCAACGGGTGATGAGCAGGCCCGGGCTCTGGAGTCAGGCAGGTCACAGGAGATTTCATCACCAGTTGTGATCTTGAAAGTAGTAAAAGGATATAACCAACAGCTTATAGGGGCATATAATATCGAGTCCCGTGACTTTTGAGTCGTCAACAGTGTCCTACATAGCAAGAATTCCAGGTCGATCGATCATTTCATCCACTCCGACACCCATCTCTGCATCCACTGCGAGCTGATAGCCTGGACTGCCCTAAGAGTTGAGCTGTGAGCACGAGCCTGCTCAATGGACATGGGTGGTATCTTCGGCCCAGTTCCATGCTCAATTCTACACCACAAGTAATCCCTGTAGAATTCAAGCAGCTTGACGGCAGGGTTTCTCACCGCGCCATCACCAGTGTCTTTGGATGCTTCTTCGTCAAGCCTTTTCAGCCAGACGGCTGGTGGTACCACTTCAGGCGCATGAGATGGACCAAGGATCGTCTTGATTCTGTCAATCACGGCCGGCAGTAACTGACCCCAGGTTGTTGTCTTAGGATTCCGCAGGTTATAGACCCTAGCGCTGCCAAGATCTCCCAGGTCGGACTCATTTCGGTCGATGACGAGTTCTGCGAGGACGTTGGCCAACACGTCAACCGGGAGCCAGTCGATTTCTGAAAACTGAGGCCCCAGGTCTTCTGGGATGCAGCGCATGGATACGGATCCGAGTACTAGGCTAGGAAACCACTCGTTCCTGTTCCATTCACCGCCCGGTTGATGTACGGCTCCGGCTACTTGCCCTACGCGAGCAACGGTAATCGGGATGCGGAGTTCGCTGGCAGCAGTCTCGCAGAGCAGCTCGGATAGGAACTTGCTTCGGGCATACCCATTTGTCTGAGGTGCATCGCGCATGCTCAGGACTTGTCCGGGCGCGGGCTGGTTGACACCAGCATTGCCTCCCGTTCCCACAGCGCTGACTGAGGATATGAAAACGAAAGATACCAGTCTACCTGTCTCGGCGGAGCTGGCCTCGGCGGCCAGGTTGAGCAGATTCACCAGCCCAGTAAACTGCGGCCGGAAGGCCATCAGCTGGAGGTTGAAGTTCACGGGCCAGGCGTTGTGGATTATGAGGGTGGCACGGGAACGAAGTTCCTCGTACGTCTCGTCGTCCATCCCGAAGTGGTGTCGACCAAGGTCTGCCTTCAAGAAGGTGACACGTCCGCTCAAGTCATCCACGTCCAACCGTCTTTCGGCCATCCGCATTTTTTGAGCGGCACGTCCGCCGTCTTCTGACCGGTTCAAGCAGAAAACATGTTCGACTCCTGGGCGATCCAGCAAGGCTCTCAAGAGAAAAGTGCCCACAGTGCCGGTGGAGCCGGTCAGGATGACTGTGCTCGGGGTATTTTTGCAACCGCGGCCAAGGACCTTTGGCTTCGGTATCTGCTTGATGAGCCTTCTAAACTCGTTGAACATGCCCTGCATGAGCAATAAATCAGACTCTCCATCTGGCTCGGTCTCTTGGGCAATAATGGCCGCGCTCAGTTGAACAACGCTCGGGTTCGAATAGAGTGTGGATAAAACAAGGTCAGGGCGGTGGAGACCACGCCGCAGACGTTTGAGGATTTGGAGAGCCATGAGTGAGTCCATCCCGTGGTCAAAGAAAGACGACTCGTCTGGAATCGGCTGGCCGACAACGGAACATACACAGTCGCGGATCAGCCGGGACACAGTCACGGGATCATTGGAGCTCCAACACTCCTCACCCTCGAGGTCCTCACCGTTTGCAATGGAATCAGCGTTGACATATAGGGCCTCGATGTCGGCGCTATATTGTTCAACACTCGAGGCTCTCTGTATCGTTCCCTTGCCTGAGCGGATCATGGGGCGATCAACCACAAGAATCAGAGCTTTTTCTATCCTCGCATGGGCTGGTGCAACGGCATTGGCTTCTTGTACAGTTGGCCAGATTTTCTCGATTAGTGCTGCCTGCTCGGATGTGGTCAGGGACTTCTCCAGATCAGCCGGCTCGATGAGAAGGGCTGCCTGAAATCTTTGAGCACCGACGACCAAGGCTCCGCCCAGTTCGCTGTGCTGAGCTACGACGTGTTGTTCCATGCCGATGGGATTTGTCTTCTCGCCGTTCAGGAAGACAATGATGTCGTCCGCTCGGCTTCGCCAGCACCAGGCGTCACGAGCAGTGGGGTGGGGCTGGAATATGTCTTTGGTGTGATATCCCTCCAGGTTCTCTTGGCCCCGGATGCTAAATGTTGACTGAGTGCCGGATAGTGTTTTGTCTTGTCTAATCACCAGCTCATATGTACCATCCCCCATCGGGTCAAAGACCGCACCGACAGATGGGTGGAATCGGATATATCGCCAATCTCTCAGGCCCAGAGAAGAGGGTATCAGCTGGTGTGGTATGCCAACTTCCGAAGCACCCCACCAGCAGCGAAGGGGTATCTGCTGCGCAACGATATCTCCGATCGCCTGAGGAAGGTCACCGCCGATATATAGGATGAGGCTGAGATGTTTTGCGCAGATGGCAAGCTGTTCAGGATTCTGGGCAAGGTCTGCCACCACTGACGGCACGAGGACGGCGACTTCGGCGGGCGTGTGCTTGAGAGCTTCTACGAGGCCATGAGCGGTAACGATACCGACAGCCGCAGGCGCGATCGGGATACAACCAGCGGGAATAGCCCATAGCATGTACATGAGAATGCCAGCTCCCTTGCGAATGTCAACGCGGGCTCCTCGTGCTAGGATGAGTTGAGCGGAATCTCACATGAAAAGGCGGCACTGTCACCATGATCCGTTTTCCAGCTATGAGATGTTCGACGGACGAGGCATCTTGATATGTTGGGATCTCTTCATATGTTCCCAGGGTTGGAATCTCCTGCCGGGCGCATGCATGATGGCGCATTGCCGCCTCTTGTGTGAACATGAGAGGCTTAGGCAAGCCTGTTGAGCCCGAGCTGTGCCTGTGCGGGACGTTTTGGTCAGCTATGAGCCTTAGTGGAACGATGGGTCAGCTCCTTGTTGACGCACCAGATAACAAGTGGATCTAAGCGCCCGACATTGAAAGGCTTATCATATGCAAACGGAGGGTGCTCAGTCAAGAGCTCAGCGATGCTGGGGGTCGTCAGGCAGCGAGGCTTCACGATGTCAAGTATCGGTATCACCGACGGCAGCGTTGGATCCGTCGTCACCAGTGTCCGACATTTCAGGGTGTCAAAAAGGGACTTTTGCGCAGCCGGGCTGTTACGAGGCGACGTGGGAAATAGCTGAAGATGTGTTAGCAAAGACCAAAATCTCCCCGTGATTAGTATTGCCCTGGGATTCCCCGCTTGACCACTCACCATGTATCCAGCCTTGACAGACGCCAAGATCATCGCCGTGAGCCGGACATCGTTGAGACCAATATAAGTCAAGACGTCACCTTCTTTCGCCGCGCCGGGTCCGAGCTGATCCACGATCCACCATGCCAGGCCATTGACAATATTGGCCAGCTGACCATAGGTGATGGCTTGGAACCCTTCGGCGTAAGAATCAGTGGCCACGGGCCAGAGACCGTATATTTCCTCGGGCTGCTCTTTGGCTAGGCGGTCGACGATATTAGGCCATAAATCGTCCTGCCGAACTCTAGATACGGAAGCCATAAGTCGGGCACTACACATCCGGGCCACCCCCCCATATGGGCCACCCCACACCCATATTCACGTCAGACCCACCACCCTACATATACCATATTTTCTTTTCAAATAATTTTTTTCTCTTCACAATACTTTATATATATCTTCTCTATCTATTAATAAAGTAGTATATTAAAGAAGATATTAATATAACACTTAAGGCTATTAGAGCTAATACTAATATATAAAAAACCTCTTAGTATTAGAATATCCTAAGGGCTATTTTATTTAATTATCTTTATAATATTTAAAATTATTTTAAAATAATAAATTAGTAAATAAAATTATTACTAATTTAGAAAATAAATTTAATTAAGTTTATATTTAACTAAATAATATTAAAGTTATTATTAATTTATCTAAAATTAAAAACTTTTATAACTTAGATAATTATATTTAAAGTTAAACTATTACTACTTAATTATAATTAACTAAATACTTTTCTTATAAGAAATCTAAGTATTTAAAGCTTATAAAGCTAATAAATATACTTTTTTTATATTAATAATACTAAAAATAAGGTAATTAAGCTATAATTTAGCCTCCTTTATTTACTAATAGTTCTTAAGATTAAGCTAAAAAATTACTATAATATTAATAAAAAAGGTATTATAAAAGGTAAGGAATTTAATAAAATAATAATTAGGTTAAAAAAGAGAAAAATAATTTATTAGAAGTCTAATAAATTAAAAATATAAACCTTATATCTTAAATATATTTTTATTATAAATAAGGCTTATCTACTATTAGTAATCTTTAAAAATAAAAATATATAATAATAATAGTTTAAAACTTTAAAGAGATATAAAGATTAGAAATTTATAATAATAAAGAATAATTAAATTAATAACTCTATAATATTTAAGTAGTTAGAGAAAATCTTTATTTCTTAAATTACCTCTAATAACTTATTTAAGTAATATTTATTTATTCTTAATAGTTATAAGAGTTATTATATAATTAAATTTATATAATTTTATTTTTTAAATAAAATATATATACTCTATTTACTATTATATACTTTTTATATATTTTAACTATTTAATATAAGTATTTTCTTATTACTTAAAATAATATATAAAATATAGACTAATAATTTAAGCTTTATATTTAAAGATATATTTATTAGAAAGTAATTATTTCTTTTTTACTTTTAGAAAGCTTATTTAAATACTTTAAATAAATAAAATATTTATAATAAATAGTAAGAAATTAGTTTTTAGCTAATTAATATAGTTAAATTACTACTTAATATTATTTTTATAAAAAATATAATAAAAAAAGAGAAAAAAAAAAATAAGTATAGCTATTTAAAAAAGAAGACTTAAAATAATAATCTTATTATTTATTTCTCTAATAAAAGATATATAGTTAATATCTAAGGTATTATAAGAATTATAAGTTATATATATTATTATAAACTAAGATAAATACTTTAATTTTATAAGATAACTTTTCTTTTATAAGATCTAAAAAAAATATAATAAAAAAGACTAATAATTAAAGATAATACTCTATAAAGTAGAAGTTTTTAAAATAAGATTAGTAGTTATAATATTTATTAAGAGAAAGAAGGTTAAAGTAAGCTCTAACTTAAGGTTTATTAATATTAAGGCTATTTAAAAGATTAAAATAGAGGCTAGTAAGGTTATAAATAAGCTAATAGGAAGAGAGGAATTAGAAGAACTAAAAATACTAGAAAATTATATTGTTTCTGCTTATTTAGGTGTTATGGATGATGATAAAGTTGAAGGGTAGTTATGGTGGGTAGGGAATTTGGGTGGCCTATATGGGGGGGTGGCCTGGATGTATAGTGCCCGACTTAGTGAATTTGCAGCGCACGTTGAAGGAAAAGGGGAGCGTACCGCTCGCGGATGGCTATTACAGGTGGGGAATCGGACGCGTCGGTACGCTTACGGTCAGATAGCCGGTTAGCCAAGAAATAGCCGGAGCGGATTAGCGTTGGTATGCCCAGGTGCAACCAACCGGCCACACTATCCCGTATTTGGTCATCTCGGGCGAGTCTTGCATTTACTGTGAGGGTATCTAGCTGACTTGAAAAGCGTTCTAGGTGTCAGAGACACCGGCGATAGCATAGGTCATAAGGGCTCGATAGACCTCTCCCGGCCCGCCCTCTTCAGAATCGTCCGTTACAAGCTCCTTCTCGGTGCGAAACCCAAGCCGCCGGTACAACCCGACGCCGGGACGAAATGCCCTGACGTAGACGTCGAGGCCAATCTTCTTGGCTTCTTTCAGACCGCTCGCAACTAGCTGCGTGGCGATGCCTTTGCCCTGGTGGTCTGGATGCACTGCCAAGTAATCCAGCTCTGCACGATAGCAGCGTGTCAGTGTATTTTCCATAGCCTAGGTGACTCGCCGGATGATAACGAGTGGTATACAACTCACGGATATATGTCTTCTTGGACAGAATCTCGTTCTCAGCCTTCTGGACTGGACTTATCGGCTCATCATTGGCATTCGTGTCGCCAGTGTCCCAATCGGCCATCAAGGCGAGGCGGCGGAAGAAAGCTTCATCCTCTTTGCTCACCGCCGGAGTTACGGCTTCAGGCCAGACAGACGTGTCAAAACCGGCCGGGAGGATCCATCGCACATACCCAACGATGCGACCAGTATCGGGGTCCACAGCTTTCAAATGGCGTTTAGTCTCGCGCCCAGTCAACAAGTTATGAGGGAAGCGCTTGGAAATCTGAATCAAATGGTATTCGAGGGTGCGGTTCGGCCAATTCAAACGGAAATGCGGGTCAGCCCAGAAGGCAGGGAGGTTGTTGGCGGCGAGCGCATCGCCGTCGGCCACTGTGCAGCCCGAGATTATATACTCGGCCTCTTTTGTGCTGATCGATTCCGTGTTCGACATTTCAAATTGTGTGCTACACAGATAGCGCCACGTTGTTCATGGGGGTGCAGGTGCGTGAAAGGATATCAAACGGTGCTCTAGATCACCTGCATCTCGGGATTCGGCTACATGCATCGTGCATATTCCGGTGCACCAGCTCACCGAGAATTGATTACGAGAAAACCGACGGGAGTGAGATCATGAAGTCGTCTCGCTTCGGGGCCGGTGTTATGTAATTAATGGACTCCCCGTTACAAGGAAAAGCTCGCTTTATTCAATGTTAAGAAGCACATCTCGCCCCGCTTCAATCCAGAATCCGATCTCGTTCTCCGCAAGAACTGACGAATATCATCTAGTTGCTTGGGGGACTCCAATCCCGCTTTTTTGTTGCCCCTGTCGCTCACGTGTAAGCCTCGTTCGCCCCTAGCTACAAACAAGCAAACCTTACTCTCATCAGCAACACCACTCGCACAATCATGCAAAACATTTCCTACCTACGTCAGCTTTCTTGCCTCGCGAGCCATCCAGAGAAGTCTGACCGGGGTCGATAGACCAGCAGCTCGGCTATAACGGTGAAGAGGCAGGATGGCGGTGTGAACAGAATGAGCTCAAAGCCTGCTGCCGACGGTGAGACCTAGCTATAGAACCGGCGCACGAAATCGACAGGGTACGAGACCCAGGCACAAAATCCAGGCACAGATTCCAGGCAAAGACACCAGAACATCAAAAGAGCCTTGACCTTACTTTATTCTTATTTGAAAAACCCGGGTTTTCGTCGCTTGTGACGATGTAAAGGAACCGGGTACGTGCTGCTGACGAAGCGCATGTTAACGGAGTGAAATCAACCTTGGAAGAGTAAATGTCTAGGCGCGTTCGCAGAACCATGCATGGTGCCTGAATCATCCTCGAACTCAGGCAAGAGACACGAAGATGCTCAATGGCCGAGCTTGGGAACTACGCGCGCAAAATCATTAGGCGGCTTCCGAGGTATGCCTGGTAAAGATCATCCCGAAGTCCCTACAGTGCATGTACACCCAATAAAATTCTTCGGTGACTTTTACAGCTGGCTTTGAAACATTCGCCTTTGTTCGACCGGCAATAATCGGAGCTGGAACTAGCACATCGTGCAGCATCAGCTCGGGTTCTGCCGTTGTGGCTGGACGTGGCATGCAGTAGCTTGGTGGGTCAAACATTGTGCGACCCGAGAATCAATGCTTTTTTTTTTGTTTTCTTCGGAGCTTAGTCCGTACCCCTCTCGATACCAATCAGTAGGAAACACAGAACCAGCCACCTCTCTCGTCCGCAGTACTTGAGCACTACTTGAAGGAACCCCACTCCTTGATTGATGGCCGCACATGTCCTAGCATCATGCTCAGCACTGAAGAACAGCTTGTTTTTATCCTCTAGTTAGGCAAATTCCCAGGTTTAAGTCATTCTCCAAGCCTCCTGTACGGGACTTTGAATAATCATAGCTCTTCAGTGAGTCCAGCAGCCTCTCTCCTTCTTCCTGTCTGACGACCACACTGCTAAGGGCGGTTTCAAGACAGAACCGCGCCTTCACTCAGCTTTCTGCTCCCATCAAGGGCGATCTGCTTTGCGAGGTTTATTAACTCCGAGATTTTCGGACTCTATCTATCCAGCATAATCTAGGTGACATCCGAGCTACGAGCTGGGCCTCAAAGTTAGGGTGACCTAGTAGTAATTGTCTGCGCGGGGGCAACTACAACAGAGACACCATGCCGACCAACCGAGAGGATACTCAGCAGTCCTCCCAATCAGCCAAGAAGACAACAGGTTCTTTTCGCATTTGGTTGGGCAAGATATTGCATAAGCCCAATAAGAACCTGGCGTCTAGCCGTTCCCCCCCGATATCGCCGCCAGAAGTACATGATGCTACACCTGACCTTGAAGTTCCACACTCAGGAATACAGAGCTTGTCTCTAACAGAACCGGTTGTGACCATTACAAATGCCGCTATTGTCACTGTACAAGCGGAAGTCTGGAACGACGCCTACGATGAGCTCAAGAAGGATGATGCACGTATGATCGACACATATGAGAGAATACTATCTGGTCAGCTCGAAAGTGGAACGTCGGCTAAAGACGTAGAAGGCTGTCCTGAAAATTTCATTCAGCCAAGAGATGGGAGACAGAATCAGTTGAAGAAGCTTCTCCAACAAGAAGAGTCCAGAACTGCGCCTGTTGCAACTTTCAAGGCCAAAGCCAATGATGTGATTGAACGATTCAAACCTCTTAGGGGGATTATATCTGAGGTCGTCAAGATAAATCCCGTGGCCTCAGTAGCCTGGGTTGGCATCACGGCTGTGCTCGATGTGAGTTTTCCCCATGTTTCTGCAGTCTTGCGTCAGTGATTTTGCCCGGAAGCTTACCCAATTGACTTCAGATTCTCGCTTCGCCACTAGCTGAGCCGGGTGCAAATCGCGAAGGCATTGAGTACATTCTTCAGCGTGCAGAATGGTACTGGAACCTGTCTGCTTTGTTGCTCAGTCCGGAAAACATCCATCACCATATTTTGGAGCTGCAGAAAACTCTCAGAACCCGCATTGTGAGACTCTACAAAAAGCTTTTGCTCTATCAGATCAAGAGCGTGTGCCTTTATTCCCGCTGCCAGCCAGCTGTCATTATGAGGGATCTTGTGAAACTCGATGACTGGAAAGCGCAGATCGAATCCATCCAAAAGGCAGAAGACGACGTTGAGAAATGCAGGCAGCAATTCAGAGCCGAGGATGCGGGTGCTCAACTGCGGGATATCAACAAACGTGTTCAGGACCTCACAGCGGTGGTCCAAGACCTCAGCAATGACCAACAACTCTTCCAAGAAAAGGAAAGAGATGATAAATTCTTGCGCGAACTCTATGACCACAGTATCTGTCCCAAACGTGAGAAGGAAGACATCGAGAAACTGAAAGGTGGTCATCTGAAAGAGCCGCATGAGTTGGTGATCGAGCAAAGCAACTTCGAACAATTGCGAAACGATCCAAAGACCAAGGTTTTATGGGTCACAGGAGGCCCAGGACGGGGAAAGACTATGTTCCTTTGTGGAATCATCGACCAGATTCTTCAACAACCCCAATATGTTGTCACATACTTCCTCTGCAAGGCCGACAAGACAGACGCCCGAACGGCAAACTCAGTCATGCTAGGACTCCTACGACTCATCTGCGACCAGAGTCGGGATACGACACGGCATCTTCGAGAGAAGTACGGGAATCGGGTTAGGGATCTCGTCAAAGACGGAAATGCCACAGCTTCCGGGGCCCTGGAGATGTTAAACGAGGCGCTGGGATGTCCGAGCATGCAACAAGCCACTATAGTCATCGATGCTATCGACGAGTGTGAGACTGACAGCATTGAAGTCCTAATAAGAGCGATTGGACAACTATCGCTCAGTCATCGGGCACAATGGATCATCTCGAGCCGTACCTTGGAGAAACACCATGACTTCATGGCAATTCCAGCACGCGAAATCACCTCGTATTTGGAATTGAACGAAAATGTTATCTCCAGAGCCATACAGGCGTTTATCAATCATAAGGTTACGGAATTGTCGAACACAAGAGGTTACAGTGATGATCTGCGAGATTATGTTCACAAAACCTTGTCATCAAAGGCCAGTGGCACATTCCTCTGGGTGGCTCTCGTGTGTCTTGAACTTGGTCGGTTGGGGGTTGCGGCCCGCCATGTCAAAGAGAAGCTGGACGCGATGCCAAAGGAACTCAACAATCTGTACAAACACATGTTGGACGCTGCCTTGGATTCAAACGCACCCGATCATGAGTTTTGTCGCCAGATTTTGCGCCTGGTCTGCGTTACCAGCCGGCCAATCACGCTGGATGAGCTGCGTGCTCTCGTACCAGCACCAGACTTGAAGTTCTACAAGCTTCCCGATTCGGACATCAGGAGCGTCGTGGCCAATTGCGGTTCCTTTTTGAATGTTCAGGGGACCGAATCCAGCTCTGCAACTCTGGCCTTTGTTCACGAGTCCGCCCGTGAATATCTGACGGGCGAGGGTCAGCACACAACGTTTCCAGATGGAATACCACGACAGCATCGTGTCATCCTCGAGCAGGCCTTGTCGCATATCAAGAGTCTAACACGAAACATCTACCAACTGCCCTTCTATGGTACCAAGTCCAGCGAGATCGTTGCCCCAATACCTGATCCGCTCTCGCAGCTTCGTTACAGCTGCCTCCACTGGCTGGACCACGCGGTCTTCCTTCAGAGGACAGGAGACTATCAGGTTTCCGAGGACGACAGGATAGAATCTTTCATCTACCGTGATCTTCTGCATTGGCTGGAAGCACTCGGCTTGATGAAAATGATGCCGCAAGGGACAGCCAGCTTCCAACACCTCAACAATCTCTACAGATCAAGTGGCAAGCCAAAGTCTCCTAAAATCGGAAATTTGTTGCAGTCTGCAAACAACTTCATTCTGTACAACAAAGCATGCATAGAGATGGCTCCTTTGCAGGTTTACTCGTCAGCAATCTTGTTTTGCCCACAGGCTGGGATCGACATCAAGCTTCATTACCAGCAGGAAGTGGATGGGGTGGCACTCCATCCAACAGAAGCTGGAGCTACAAGGCCGCCGATAATTGGGGAGATCCAGGCAGACTACATGGTCCGTACCATGGCATTCTCACATGATGGCCGATTCCTCGCTCTTGCTGTTAAAAATTATGTGTGGTCTAAGCCTTGGCGTCTGCAGGCATGGGACGTGTTAGCCTGCCATTGTATTCAATCCGTTGAAATCGACGATGATATCAAGAGCTTAGGATTCTCTCAAGATGGGACCAAGATACTCGCTGTGCTCAAGGATACTTCACGATGGCTACAAGTTGACTCAGGTCAATTTGTTGAAACACTCACGCATGATTCGGTGAAGGACGCTTTGTTCTCACCATATAGCCGGTTCTTGGGGCTCTGGAGAAACACATGGAAAAGTCCCGAGGTCATAGTCCTCGAAGTTGACACGGGGAAAACCATTCAAACATTGGAACATGCCACTAGGCTGTCATTCTCTCCCGAAGATCGTCACCTTGCAGCATTTTCGATAAGATCACACTCGGTCACCCTTTGGGGCATTGGCAGTGAGGTGCCCCTTTGGACGATTAAGACATCTCATGAGGCCGAAGTATCTTTCTTCGGTAACGACCTGGTGGCTGTAACAACTCGGTGGGGTCGTGATATTTCTCTCCGATCGATAACTGACGGCACCGAAATTCACGCGTTTCCCGGCAGTCCATGCGGCCCTTCGATCTATTGGCTAGGTACCGGTCTGAGCTATGTGACCTATATTCAAGCCATTGGGCAGAGGATGCTCAAGGTCTTCGACGATACCGGAACAACATGTGTGAAGTCACATCCCCTTGATGACTTGGACGCGCTCGCCTTCTCGTCAGCCACAAATATGGTTGTTTGGGCTGACGCTACAGCGGTGAGATCATTGGATTTGAGTACGGCGTCCTGGGCAGGTGACGTCGCGCCTGAATCGTCTGAATCCAGTTCGGCGCCCGGGTATCTCACCTTCTCGCAAGATACCTCTGGTAACGCACTTCTTGCGTCTTGGACTAAACAATCTTACACATCTGAACCCGATCCGGGTGTCACGTTATGGTCGTTGCGCCAGGGTAAAATCTCAAAACTACCCAGACTCCGCGGCGAGGAGCCTTCCGAGCTCACATTCTCTCCCAGTGGCAAAAGGCTCGTCAGACGTGAATGGCGAAACTATGTCCAAGTTTTGGATACAGAAAGTGGCTCTGTGTATGCACAAGTGAAAGACCCTACAGGCCCACGGAAATCGACCTTTTCTCCGGATGAACGTTTCCTGGCGATCTGCTCTGAGTTCAGTGGCATGAGGATATGGGATTTCGAAGCACAAGAAATTACGAAGACCATCCCCACAGGCGCCTCCCAAGCATCGTTCTCCCGCGATGGAAATAGCGTGGCATTTGCTCATCGCGGGCAAGCACAAATCTGGAATTTGTCACCGTCAGGATGGGAGCCTCGCTATTCTTTGGACCTCGAGTATGATCGGTTGCAAATGGAAGTAAACCCAGGGCTGACATTCATCAATTTCTCGCCAGACGGCACATCCTTGGCTATAGCTACGAATACATACGTCTACGTCTGGTCAGTGGGCAACCCTGAACCGCGTTGTCGTTTCCCCTAGGTTAGCCGCAGAACACCGATTAGTGACAGATACATCAACGGATGGCACTCTATCGCACTCTCACATGACGGGAACTACATTGCCGTTGCCGTTGACGATCATATATGGATCTGGCACACTCACCAACATGTCACTTCATCACCCCTCCGCGTTGAACTACCGCACAAGACAAGTATCTTCTGCTTTGATGACGAAAGCAGTCGTATTCTTGTCGACGGTGGTTCTATTTCCCTGCCTTCCAAAGACTGCATGGCTGATGATGGCTGGGGTGCGGCACACGGTACACTGGCGTTTCGCGGCTACAGTCTGAGTGAGGACTGTGCGTGGATCATGAAAGATGGCCGGGAACTACTATATTTACCACCTGCATTTCGGCCTCGCCGACACCCGAAGACGTCTCTGGACGGCGAAGTAGCGTTCATGCACTCAACGGTCGCGATTGGGTGCGAATCTGGGCAGATTTTCCTCAGGTTTCATGACCCTGATTCGTTGGACATGCGGTGGAATACCTAGGGATTGACCAGGACCCATCTCCAACCTCGAAAACGTTGTAGGTATCTTTCGTTCCACATGACCCCAAAACTCCGCTCATTTTAAAATTTTTAGCAGAATCGTTCAGACCTAAGCAGCGGACGTTTGGGTGTACATGCGACGTGTCGATCATTCTAGTTACTATTCAGTATCAGTTTATACTTCTCTTTATGTATCGTCTAAGTAATACTTTCTTAAGTTATCTACATATTTTGTAGAAGCTAAACGCGTTTTTGACCCGTGACTAGATACGCAATTCGTATCAAATGTGCACTCTGTTCCTTCACCTGGTGATAAGATCCTGCACTTGGTAGTACTATTTATATTACCTAGGTACTCTGTTTTCCAATCCGGCCCCGCTTCTTTGAAAGGACAAGATCTAAACAGTATTAATACTGTGTTACAATATAATTATCTATATCACGTGGTAAAAGGAACAGAAACATTCTTATGGTTTAAAATGAAACAGCGAGTAAGTATTACTTCTAGTGGCGCTTTTTCTATAAGATACTCTTGTTAGGGCCTTAATGAACTTACAAAATCTATTGGAACGAATCTATCTACTTTGGTATACTATAAGCAAAATTTTAATAATCCTACGCACGCTCGCCAGGTACCAAAAATGGCGGCACCGATCTGGCGTGTGAGGTATCGCCGACGCTCCTTCGGCGTTAACGATTCCGCGGTCGAAGCCGCTCTACAAGTGCTCACTCACAGAAACGACTCGCGAGTCATCGTTATTAAAAGCTATAGCTACAGGCTTTCCCAGGGACACACAACCATTTCCCTGCTATTACTATATCCTGAAGTTTCAAGAAGGCAAGATGTCCAAGTTTTGCTCCTTTGAAGATGTGCAAAAGTTCCACGAGCTTACATTCCAATGGTCTGTCGCCTATGACACAAAGGTATTCTTACAATATGGGCTACCACACCGTCTTCCGGAATCTTTGCTGATTCGGCCAGGACTTATCCACCATGCTTGCAGTGACCGCTCCCAAGATAGTGGTTGACTACCGCGATTTCCCAGCGGTCAATACCGTTCGCGAGTGCACTCCCGAGGAGTTCTTCAAACATACTTTCAGTAACGAGGGGCTAGGCGACAAAAGATGTGAGAGATTCCTGGCTGAGCGAATTCCAGTTTCTGACACTCTGTTCAGTGCAAACACAACATCTCCTGGGCGCTTCGGTCTTCAAGCCTGTTAGCGATGACGAAGCGACTGGGAATTGGCAGATCCGAGCCCGTCACGTCAGGACGTTTGCAGACGGGAAAACTGCTGATTGGGATGCCAGCTCGTTCGCAGAATACCGTTATGTCAAGATCAACGGAGAATGGAAGATAGGTGGCTGGAGACCGCATACAGTCGTCGCTGCTACCGGGCGACACGAGGACGTGGTAGGCAGCTTCTAGGCGACACAAACTCATAGTCTTTCGAGTAGTGCAGCAGGAACGAGCTCAGTATAGTGGGTTGATCATCCATCAGTTGAGTGTTGCTGGCAATCATCCTAACATACTGGTCCACGATGGGCTCGAGGTCCCTGTCGAATCGAACACCACCAAATAGTACAGCAGCGCGGTGAGAAGGTTGAATATGCCCCATGCTAAGCCAATTTGTTCAATGGACGCGCCATATTCCTCATGCCAAGTTCCGCGCCACTCTTCCTCATTGCCATATTCTTTACGTAGGTCGACAAAAACGTCCTTCAGCCAGACCAATCCCCGCCACAAGGTACGAATAATATGATGGAATCGGCTGGTTGGCCCCGGCTCATCCGCGTCGCTAGATGTTAGCTGAAGACCCCCATCGGAATGCCCACGAGCGCGTGCCGCCCTCCCAGCTGCCAGCCGCGAGAGCACCCGCCCGATAGCTATGCACAGCGCCGAGACCTGGAGAGAGCCGATGATGCTCATGGCGAACAGAGCAAGGGCCCGACTGAGGTTTGTGAGCCAGTGTGGGGGCGGCGCAAGCCACGTACCCAATGCCGCATACTGCGCTGGAGTGTACCGCTCCTGCAGCCCAATCAACATGAATACCGGAAGCCACTGTCCAGTGGTCAAGGACCGGTTCAGGAAAATATTGAAGAGTACCGGCAGCATCCCCAGGATCATGTACGCAGACCTGGCGAATGCTGCAGGTTCGAATGACATTGTGCTGCCGGAACGGCACCTGGCGGCAAGCGCTTCGGTGTCGTCAAAGAATAGACCTCCCGCGATATTAAAGTACAACCAGATGTAGAGGATCAGATGGGCAGTGAGCGTGACGAGCACGAGGGTCAACGTTGCGGCCCTGCATGTGCCCCTTCCCATAGCATCGAGGCTCATGGCAAAATCCGACGAGGACTTGCAACCGATGGCCCGCGCTACAGATGCCGCCAGGAATATGGCAGCACATATCTGTGTCCCTGCGATGCCGGTCATGCTGAAGAGCTTGATAGCTTGCGGGAGGACCCCAAGAAAGAAAGCGATCACTTTCAACGTAGTTCTGGCCGGTGAAGCAGTGTTTATATCCGGTCCGGCTCTGAGACTTGGTGCCCCTTCATCAGATTCTGGCAGCGCTTCCTGTTTCTGCCCTTCGCCATCACCGAGAGTCTCAGTGGCGTCGGATGTACCGGCAACGGCGTCGGTGTCCGACAGGGACTCTTGTGGTTCTGGGTGAAGAAAGAAGAAGAAGAATCTGAGAAAGAAGATGAATTTCAATGGAGTCCTGGTTGGGGGAGCCACGTCTGCGTTGCGTTTGGGAGGAGTAGTTGGTGCCTCATCATCAGAATCTCGCAGCATATTGTGCCTCTGTCCTCCGGCAACAGGGAGAGGCTTAGCTCGAGCGGCATCGGGAGTGCTGGGGAGTGTGTCGGTGTTCCACGCAGGATTTTGGTGGCTTGGGCCGAAATTTAAGAACACCATGTCCAATACAGTCTCCGCAGCGCAAAAAACAGGTGATGAGCGCAATGGATCGAAGCTGGTATCGGAGTGAGTCGTTGCTTCGGCAGCACCTGATAGTCTAACGACAAGGCTTCCAATACGGGAAGGCTCCGTCACGGCATTGAGTGCAAGGGCCACTAGTGCCCAGAATATGGAGGTTCCAGAAGCCTGGTCGGCCCCTTGAGTCTCGTTAGGCTCCATTTTGATATCGATGTTCGACGCTTGTTCGGCAAACTTGAGAGGGTAAATGGGCAGTTGAGAGCCACAATTGCTGACCAGCAGCTTCTGCATGTGCGAATGCTCCACTCCAGCCCCCGCTACTCCAGCGGCGCAGCACTGGCATCGAGTAGCTCTCTAGTCCAGGCAAACATGGTAAATCTGATATGTGATAGAACTATCCAGTGACGCCACTAGCTACCCTGCCCCATTATTATCCTGTTAATCACGTGAATTTCATCAACTCTAGGCCCTTTCACTTGGCTTATCATCACAGTGGCAAAAGGTCATCTGTTCTATATAGCCTGGTGTCTTCAGACAGCCCTTAGAAGAGTGTCTCATTAAAGGTTGCTTTCGATCCTAACCATTCATAGTGCACGTTTGAAATCAACTACGCGTAAGGAACAACAGATGGCCCATCTGCTGTTCCTTATCCTGCCCATAGTTGACTAGATTACTGTAATAAAGACCAGCCAGTGCTCATTTGGTTCTTGACGCAATAAGCAAGGTTTGAGCATGTCGCCAAGCAGGCAATAGACAGAACAAAACGTACCAGACCCATATATATCCAACTAACCGTGCCAAGCCACTCAAGACCAACGATGACGAGAATCCAGGAAATTTTCGGGAGACTACTTCGACTAAAGAAGTCTCCGCGGTACAGAGCACCCAGTGAGTGAGGAAGAAGAACAAATGTTGAGACGTTTGAATATCATCCCACCCAAACACCACCAGGTTCACCAGCGAGTAGCACACAGCTGACATAAAGAACATCCACAGTGCTCTGAACGTCTTTCGAGCCCGTGTGCCGCTAGTTGGTGGCCTTTGTATCGTAGATGTCTCTCCCTGCTCTTGCCCGTCAAGTAAACAGCAGACACGGCAGAAGCAATAGCTCGACAGGTATGTAGATTCATGCCATGAGGGTATCCACGCGTCAAACATCGGAACGTGCAGCTTATGCCAGGTTACACCCCAGAAGCGCCGGAGACTATACCCTTCCATTACGTCTCCAAACAACGGCGGCCACTCCGAGGGGTGATCCAAACGAAGTATTGTAACGAATAAGAGAGCAAGCAAAACGTGGGCCGCTTTCAGGTATGAATATGTAGGACATAGCCATGACAAACAAATCACAGCCCGCGAAAGCGTGTCGTGCGAGACCCGGACGTGATCCGGTACAAGGTGCTCGTGCGAATTGATTAGTTCGTTGATAAATGGTGAAATTTGGTTCGAGCGGATCAAGTAGTTGAGAGTTTTTAAATACCTCTCGTCCGCATGAGTTTGAAGCATGTTGATAACCTTGCTGATCGTTGCGTAGCGCTCGTCGGAAAGAATCAGCTCCTTGTCCCCTGGTAACGCCCAAGGGCCGTCTTCAAAGCGAACCAGCTCGTTGAATATGACGTGGATGATCGGTATAAACTCCTCGTGCGAACGAGTTAGCTCGCGGACCGTCTTTTCTACAAAGCTTATGGTCGCACCAGCCGCCAAGGCTATGAGACCCAGGAAGGCCAACTCGAGGAGACTACCAAGGCGGCATATGGTAAAACGGAAGATTGTTTCTTCGGTCGGCCTATCTTTGATAGGTGTGTCCTCCACCAACTTCAGTCTCCGAATGTTACCCCATACTTGAATGACTTTACGCAGACGTCCCACACGCGACGGGGTCGCCTCTTCTGTGATGACCACGGGGCTGGCGAAGATGACAGATGTGGTGTGGACGGTGAAACCGATGACGGACGGAATCCAGATATAGCTCAAAGCTCTCACGTCCAGGCCGGTATTATGCATACAGCAAGCTATGTTGATTATGTGCGAAAGACCCCAGAAATACCTCCAAGGGCCTCGCGG
The DNA here is from genome assembly GCA_023522825.1 of Diaporthe ampelina. NCBI lineage: Eukaryota > Fungi > Ascomycota > Sordariomycetes > Diaporthales > Diaporthaceae > Diaporthe > Diaporthe ampelina. Next base: position 255,083 of record JAMFTM010000084.1, on the reverse strand, counting down.
TCGTTGGACAGCATGGTAGAAATCATGAAAAGATGCTAAGAACCGGAGATACGAATGAGGGTTTGTTGGGAAGTTTTGGTTCGACATATGTTTCGTGTTTAACTAATGTTCGATGCTCAGGGGCAACGATGGAGTACTTGAGTGGACTGCGAATCTCAGGTGCACCGTGCAATGTTGATAAAAGATGGTCGTGTAATCTTGTGTACTGAGTTTAGGAAAGCTTCAAGTTCTGTTCACAGAGTTGCGATTTCGTTGCACGTTCTTGATGGTAATTAATTTATCTCAAAGGCTATTCAATCACACCGCAGCTCACCTATCGTAGCCGCAGTGCCCAGACCGTTTTGTCATATTAATACAAAGAGAAGAAGTGAGGAGGCTATGATCACCGTGCGGATTCACGTCGCGAGCCGAGCGCTTATGCCTTCCAGAAGCATTGTTACTAGTTGAGCCTTTGACTAAAATAATCTGGGTGCTTGTATCGAAATCCATTTCCGGTTATTTTGGACGTTTGCGGCCAACATTCAGGCGATGGTATACATAAGAAAGAAACATTTACTTCTTTATTGTATTATGGCTATAAGCTTAAATACCTAGATAATGTGTTCAACTTTAACTACTTCCCCTACGCTGATCTCTTTGGGATATTCAGTATTACGGCGAATGCAAGCAGTTGGCCTTCGTATTTATATGAATATTGAGCCCGGCCACAGCTGCAGTAGCTGTCCAATACCCAAAGAATAAAATGAAGGAATTTAGACTCACTGTATCCAAATTATTCAAGACATGTGCTTAAAGGATGTCAGTTCAATTTGATATTGACAGGTCTGGACTACCTCAAGTGCTCCGCACCGGCCGTCTTTTTACTTACCGCATCCATAGTCCACTTCACGTGAATGTGGAAGGTGATTCATTATTCCGGAGGTCCAAAACGGGCGGGGTGGTGAAATGGCCGTCCGTGGTGCCAGGAACGGGGTGGACAAGGAGGGTACTACACAGGTAGTACTCAGCTTGGAAGTACACTATACAAGTTCCACGTTCGCCAGGCGGTAACGGAAAGATCTGCACAAACTTCCAGGCCAGGTAGAAAAGCAGGTTACGAGCACTGTCAGCTCTATGGGCGACGTCGACATTATCTGGCCCGGCGAGACTCGCGTCCTAGACATCCTTCCATTTGGCAACGTTAGCACAAATTCGTCCATTCATTGCAACACCCACCGTGCCTCACTCGCATACAGGCCTACTTACGATACTACAGTATGACGTATCGTTAGGGCGATTCCAAAGACACAGTCAGTATCGCCGTGTACGACCTCGGAATAAACCGATGTGTGTGGGGCTGACCATCAGCTGTGGTTGCCTTTCTATGCAGCTCGCCAGTTAGACTGAAAAGCGCTCGAAAAATTGGACCTTGCCACGTAGTCTGCCGAGAAAATTATTTCAGCTGGAGAGGATTTGCAGCTTGAATTCGTCGGGGCAGATTCTTCTTCATCCCCTGCTTGATTCCGAGTCACCATTTCCTGGCAAAATGCTCTGTCGTTGGATATCTACTACCATGTCTAAATTTGTGCAAGGTCGGCAACTCGAAACAAAAACACCATGTAACGTGTGCTTCGATCTCAATATTCGCCGCCTACACCCCGACAGTTGGGAACAGGCCCTCAATCCTCGTTCACCTAGTCGAGACCATCCTGAGCCTAAGCACGATGACTTCGGCTTCGTCATCGTCCGCATAGACTCCCTCAACGCCGCTGCCGACTCTGGATGCTTATCCTGTGAGCTTCTCAAGAAAGCATGGAACCAAATCTCTAATTTTGAGGAGGATGTCAGAGTCCTGAGCGAATTTAGTATTCGTGCATTTATAGATCTTGATGGCCGCTGGCATGCATTTGAGGTGGCGCTCCCGGACGATAGGTTTTGGGCTATCGAAAAAGAGCCAGGTACGAACCGCCACATGCAGATATGAAGGTTGAAGGTTGAAGAAATCCGATTATGAGCTTCAATTGACAATTTCGAATAGGTCGGCCTTGTCCTTGGAGTCAGATTACGCCTCTCCCTTGGAACTTCTTTACACCTAGTATGACCCAAGTTCAGCAGTTCCTTAAGCCCAAAATTCGCAAATGCCTCTCGTCTCATAGAGATTGCTCTAGCTTTCAGGATCTCGAGCTTCTTGTTCCCGGCCGCTTACCTCGTCGTCTCATCATGATCGAAGACAACCGTCCCTGGATCCCATTCTTTAGCGCAAGCCCATTCCGCCTTCGTCTTGTTGAAACTTCATCGGAGGCATTTAAACTGAGCCAAGAGACGCGGTATCTGGCCTTGAGCCACCGTTGGGGGGGATCACAGGTGATCATAACAACAAAAGGTAGCTTCAGCTCCTTTAAAGAGTCCATCCCGTGGGCCGAATTGCCGTTGACATTTCGTGACGCCATCTATGTCGCGAGAAGCCTTGGAATCAAATTTCTATGGATCGACAGTCTCTGCATCATCCAAGATGATAAGCAGGACTGGGTGGACGAAGGTTCCAACATGGCATCGACATACAGAAAGTCCTGGCTCACGATCTCAGCCACCGGAGCTGTTAACTCCGATCAAGGGCTCTTTGTGAACACTGGCGGGCGATCTTCCATTCGTCCCGGAGCCCACGAGCTGCAACTGCCTGGTGTTAATGATCCTCTGTATCTGCGACGCAAGTTACCTCTGGTTGTTCCCTGGGGACGTGGCTCGGATAACCACTTGGGCCGGAACTGGAGACTTACAGAGCGTACCGAAGAGATCACGGATTTGCCCCTGATGACCCGCGCATGGACATTTCAAGAGCGCATGTGCTCCACACGCATCTTACACTTTACTGGCGATGAGATGGTTTTCGAATGCTGTTCAAATGTATGGTGCGAATGTGGAGAGTACCATGGGGAATCAAAGACGGCTAAACAACGCCTAACTGAGTGCAGATGGGATGTCAGCATTTGGTACAAACTCGCCACAGATTATGCACGCCGTGCTCTGACTTACGAGACGGACCGTTTGCCGGCACTATCCGGAGTTGCCACTTTATTCCAAAAGAAAGTCGGCGGCTCGCCTGGGGCCTATCTCGCTGGGCTTTGGGGAGGCGACTTATTCAAGGGCCTTCATTGGTCAGTAAAGAGTGATATCGCGACAAGACCACCCAAAGCGCGCGGCGAGCTTCGGTCAGCCCCCCCTTCATGGTCTTGGACTTCCATTCGGTCCGGCGAAATCAATTGGCTGAACTGGGATTTCGGGACATGGGACGAACTTATCCAGATTGTCAGCTCTTGTACCTCGACTGTCACTTCAGACGACAAGGGTTTGGTCGATGGAGGTTGTATCGTCTTGCGAGGACGACTATGTCCCGTGGTGGTGAAATTCATAGGAGAACGTGTAGACCGGGGCTCACTTCTATTTCACAAAACGCCTGCGTTGGAAAAAATAACGGCGTTGGCCATGATGGATGCTGACGAGCGTTCGACTATGAAGGATGTCGAAACATTCTTCTTGCCTTTGTCCGTGTCACAAGCCGGGCTTGAGGGACACAATGTGCTACATGGACTTGTCCTCTGTCGAGAGTCTAGCGCACATCATAGCAGCTCTCTTGTCTCGAGCGATCTGCACGAAAGTATGTATTCGAGAGTTGGAAGCGCTTTTACCCCCATTGGGCCAGACAATAAAGACATCGAAGCGAGTCGACGTCTTTTCGAGAGGTGGCGAAGAGAAGAGTCTACTAAGTTTGGGGAGGAGCAGCTTCTGGCTTTAGTGTAGACTGTTTGTATTCTTTCAAGTTCCTGTAGTAAGTCGAACCCACAATCAGTGCCTTACAGGGACAGAACGACAGTATATAAAAGGTTACCATCTTCAAAGACTATTCTCGCCTTGCCATATAGCTACTTCACCATCAATTCGCCCTTGGGCTATGTGTTGATGATCAATGGTACCGTCGGGAGCAGTTCTCCCTAGCCTTGTCTATATATCACAACGCTAAAGCCATGTGCCTACTTATCATACTTTGAATACTAGTATTGACATTGTATTGTCCTTGTAAATATTGGATCTCGAGTGTTTATGACTGTATAAAGGTGCTGTGTATGGCTTTGGCTATATATGGAATACAACGGAACCAGGTATAAAAGCTTACTGCCCGTTCATGTCAAGGATGACAGCACCTGCACGAACAGACGAGTCAGGACTCAATGGTGCCGCTAGAATACCTATACTGAGTTACAGAGCAGATTGGAATGTCGGTATGAAAATCATGGGGAAACTTGCTGTGTTTATCTTGAAATATACATTGCCTTGCCGTTCTAGGGCACTTACTGTTCTTTCGATTTAATGGAGCAACTCAAAGAGTACAAATAGTCTATAAATGGTACTCGAGGTATGGCACCCCATAGCAGGAGAAAATGGCCATGGAGAGCAGAAGACACTAGACGTTGGAGACTTTCATTGCTGAGCCTGGTCAGATCTAATGAGATGAGGTACCTCTATGGATCTAGAAGGGTAGCAGTGCAGACAGCGTCACAGGTATTATACATAACAGTTGAGGGAGGACAAGTAATTGTAGTCGCACTACCTAGTTTTGTTCCCTATACATCCGAGGTTGTGTGTGATGCCTTGATATGGATATTGGTATTCTTTGAGTTCCTCTATAAAGCCGGAACAACAGTAAGTTCCCTAGATCATGTGATGTGTGCCTTGATAGTGGTAAATGCTCAAAGACCCAACGTTTTGAAAAAAAAAAAATACAATGCCGATAACAGTGGTAAGTAGTCTGACGAAGTCCAGTCCAAACCCAGCCTCAGCGCCTAAGAACGGCCGCCGCCAAGCAAGGCCGGGTTAGGGCGTCATGCCAAGCAGACGGAAAGCCCAGCAGCCGAGCAGCGGCTCCCGTGGCCGTCTGATCTTCTCGAATGGGCAAATGTGGCGGGCTTGCGCTATAACTATCCGGCCTGGTGAGTCTGAAACCGTGACGGTGTTGACGTTAGCGCGGCGAGGGTGGCGGTGCTTGCACTGCAGAATGCTGCCGTTGTGCGATTGTGACTGCGGCGAGGGTGTGATGAAACGCCAACCCTCTCGGTCCGATCTTCAGACTTGACCCCTACTTGCCCTTTTCCCCCTTCCCACCCCTGACGACAGCCCTGCATGCGGGATGAAAACGTTATATACAAGCTTAATCTTTTTTTAAGATGGCCCACGCGGTGGGATCGAGTGGAAAGTCCAGCAGACTTTTGTTAGTCTGATAAATCTCCGGACGACAGGTTCACACCACCACAAATCACAGTTTCGTTTTTATTTTATTTTGCTGTTGGCTTTTCCTTTTCAGACGATCGAGTAAAGATGGCGACGACACAGAGATCCCTATGGCTGCTCCTCAGCCTAGCCACCACGGCCCTGTCTCAGGGCAGCAGCATCATCCCCCCGGGGCTCACCTCGGGCTTCACGGACAGCATCGGCCTCGAGGTCAGCTACCAGGGGACGGCGAGCCGGTTCGACGGCATCACGGACGGCAGCACCGTCCCAGCAACAGCGGTGTCGACGGACCCGGTCTTTGCCCTCTCGGACCAGTCCGCCATCAACACGCGCATCGCCTTCCTGGTCATGATGCTCGACACCACCGACCCTAGTGCCCCCGTGCTCCACTTCGCGCAGGACCAGTTCAAGGCCGACGGGCAGCAGACGGGTATCTCGTCGCAGGCGCAGCCGCTGGTGCCGTACGCCCGCCCGGGCAGCCTGGGCGAGACGGGCCGGCGCCAGTACTCGTTCCTGCTCTTCCAGGAGCCCTCGGGGACGACCATCTCGGGCCTGCCCCAGGCGGGCGAGACGCTGGATGTGGATCAGTTCCTCACGGCCAACAACATGCGGGCCGCCCGCGCGGGTGTTGGCATCCTGGTCGACAATGGCGCCGGCGGCGGTGCGGCGCCCGTGCCTGTCCCGTCGTCGTCGGCGCCTGCTGCGACCCCCGTGGCCCCCGGCACAACCCCCATCGCGACCTTCACCTCCATCGTCCAGACGCCTCCCGCCGTCACGCCTGGAGCTCCGGTAAGTTTTCTTCCTTTCTTTCTTTTTGCGCGGAGCTCGGCTTGGCATGCTGGAGCCTGCTTACTGACTGACTCGTTCTCACACAGGCCCCCGTCGTCCCAACCCCGCCGGCCGCAACAGGCCAGCCTGTGCCACTGCCTTCCGGGACACTGGCCACGTCGTCGTCGGCGGCCACGGGCGTGGCGACCCCCTCGGCTTCTGCGGGAGCCGGCGGGTCAGGTACTTCAACAACCGGGGAGACGAGTTCCGGCAGCGGCATCGTCACGGCGGGCGGCAGCGTCCTCGAGGCCGTCCCTGCGCGGGCGCTGGCTCTGGTTCTTGGTATCGTTGTTGGCGGCGTGCTGCTGGTATGAGACGGAGGGACAACAAGCATGGCTTGTAACGAATCAACAAACAGTGTGGCAGCATCGGTCGGGGTCTCTCCCCCTCGAGAGGGAGTGTTCAGCCCGACGACCGATCCTGCGACCAAGCATCTTCTGAGACTTGAGGTCCGGAGCCGGACCATCATGTTGCGCACGTCGCACGTGCTGCAAAAGATTTGATGGTGTGCTGGATGGATGCTGAGGAAGTCCGAGGGCTGTTACCCATGGGACTCTGTCTGTCGAGACACTGAAGGTCTTGATACTTGTTCATAATGGCATCCACGCATGCCTGAAGCTGCTTGGTAGCGCAGTGTGATATTATACCCCCTCAAATTAATTGATATGAGAAAGAGCCGAGGATGTGTACAAACCTCAGATTGTCGATTCGGCGGTGACACTGCCGAATCCTGTTATAACGCCGTTGATGTGGTCCTGGCTGCGCATTTCTGATTGGCCATAGCGGCATCTTGCATGATTGCCTGCGTGAGTTTGTGGGGCTGGCTGTGTCACAACCCCCGGAAGTACAAAACATTACATCTGCTAGATACTTGAGTGAGAGGTCGAGGCGAACTAAGTACTTTATAATAATAGGCAGTCTACTCTGATATATAGCTGAGAGAACTGAGTAATAGCATGAATGCAGTAGAGGTATAGAACTTACAGCTACAGCTAATAAATAAAGTTAGCAGCCAAGTATTATTCTACCTAAGAAAGACTAAACTGACGTGAGAAAACTGGCTTGACTATACTGCACTGTTGTCTTGTGTAGCAAGATCACTTTGCAAAGCACACAACTCTCATGTCTTGCTGAAACTAGATGCGCTTGACGATGTGGTTGGCCTGTTGCACAGTGTGACTCTTGGAAAGGCGTGTCGAGGTGTGCCGCATCGCTCCCTGAGCGCAGTCTCGGCTTCGTGGAACCAAATTTTGCAGTGGCCTGTCCCTCCGCCATGTTATTCTGCGCTATGTTTCGTCCACCGACCATGGCGGGTACAAGTGCTACACGGTAATTGCGGTCAAACAAAAACACACAAAAAGAAAAACAGACCTCTGTTGGCTCATGCCGTGCCGTCCTCTAATCTCACATTCCCCAATGTCTTGCCCTAGGTTGGACAACTTTGCAATGACTTACCCCAGATTGATTGAACTCGGCAATGTCTTACCCTGGATTGATAGCAATCCCTTCCCCTTCGAGCGACGATGTCTCCACTGGCTTCATTTTTGTTTATTTTACCTTCAGGTTTTGCGGAAATAGCTCTTGCAATATTTGTTTACCTCGCCTTGATAAAATACGCTATTGATCACCGCTTCTCATCTGTCTAAAGCACGGCCTTATTTACGAGCCAAGTCGGTATTTCTCACGGTTACTATGGAGCTATAGCTATAAGTTGGAGACCGAATACTAGCCGAGGAAATGTCTATATGAAGGAGTCTTCCTCTCCCTCTCTTTTCATGTCTATAGTCGAGAGAAATCTATTCCTTCATTCTCACACGCCTGCTGTTATCTGAAATCAAGCTGGTTGACATCTGCTTACACTCGAAACGCACACAATGTTTCGTTTCCAACTATCCAGGATGCAAATCTCGCTATGCACCCACCTTATCTTTCTCACCGGTTGTATCGTGCCTGTGCTGGCTGCGCCGTTAGCCAACCGCGTGGATCGGTGTGGATATGCAGAGTACTGTGCCGGGACAGAGTATAACGTCACACTTGTCGACACCTACATATGTGGCGACTGGCGCCTAGGACCATTGAAGCTGCCCGCCATGCCGCCCCTCGAGCCGCTCCTCGAGACCTATGACCGGTTCGGCGGACTCTGCCCCGGAGCATTCTTGGAATCGTGGTGGAACTCAACAGCCTCGAGGCCGGGGTGGAACTACCCCGAGCAAGACGGCTTCTCGCTCGACTACACAAATGATCAGAAGAAGGGTCGCCCTATCTACGGCAACCTGACACTGCCGAATAATACCCTGATCGACCGTTTCGGCAAAGAGACCGGGAGGTTCTTCGCCCCAGCTGCAGCCCCTTACATGCAGAGGGCATTGCCTCCGAGCAACTTGGACACCCCACAGGATGATCCAAAGTAGGTTCATACAGACCACAAACCACATCACTAAAAGCGCAATGCCTTTGGACAGAGACTGATCAGACTTGAAAAGATATCCCTACAACTACCACGTATACCGCCTCCTGCAGCCCCTCAGTGTCGTCGCGGGCCCGATCGCCCCGTGGTTTGGACAAGCAGGCCAGGGCGTACAGTATCTCGCGCGTGAGTCAGCCCGGGAATTGCTGAACAGGGGCATTCTAGAGGAGTTGGATCTGGGGGCGGCAATCTGGTCGGAAAATAATACCATATCGTGCTATAAGTAGTGCGTAGAGAAGAAGGTCACTATAACCCCCCCTTTACCTACTTAACTATCCAGGGGGTTTCTCTAGCAGGTATGGTCGTCTTCCCAGGAAATATCGGACTTGTGACTTCTCGCACTTGCGCCCGCCTAGTAAGGTCTAACTGGCAATTGAGCTTCTTCGAAGAGGCTCAAAGTCGCACAATTCCAATAGAACGGGATCCACTACTCCTGGGAAAAATGCTGCAAGTGGGTCGGTCTGAGAGCATGCTTTGTTTTCACACGTCATAAACGCTGAGTTCCATTGCCTCTGGTGATTTGCAGATGGGTGCCTTTGTCGTAAATACTGGAGACGTTTGTCTGATTTCGCGCACCAACCTCATTATTAAAACAGGCTTGTTTGTGCCTTCAGGTTGCATTGTGAGAAGCTCATAGAAACAAACAAGGAAGGAATGATATCGAAGAGAGTAGAGGGGGCACTCGAGAGCTAGTAGCATTCATTATTAAGGTATGCTTTGCAATAGCGAGGAATTGTTACATATTCCTTGGTCAAAGATATCTGGACCACCGTTACCTGTTCACCGTTACTGTGTCCCCGGCAGAAACGGCGGGAAAACGGCACTAAACCGTTTCACCCATCCGCAAGTGTTCCAACCAACCGTATCAGCCGTACCCAGACAGCGCAGGATTCACACGCCGTCACACTCCGTCGCCGTTGCTGCCTAGCACGTGAACGACACCATAAACGCGCCCGCTTACACCTACCAACCAGCCCTACCAACCAGCTGAAGCCGGCGTCGTCCATCCATCCATACAAGAACCTCCCTGCCCTCGACCAACCAAGGCGTAGGCCCTTTCTTTTTGTCTTTCTCTCTCTCACCATGCAAAGCACACCCTCCCCCTCCCCGGCAGCCCTGTTGTTCCCAAAAAGATGGCCAACACCGCCCCCAAGATCCCCGAGGCAGAGCACGAGGAGGCGCCCCCCGCCATTCACAAGAAAGCCCAGCTGCTCGCCGACAGGATCCGGGCCAGCAAGCACCTGGTCGTCTTCACGGGCGCGGGCATCTCGACGTCAGCCGGGATCGCGGACTTCCGGGGGCCTGAGGGCGCCTGGACGCTGATGGCGCAGGGGCGCGAGCACGACCTGCGGAGCATCGACACCCTGGAGGCGATTCCGACGCCGGCGCACATGGCGCTCGTTGAGCTGCAGGACCGCGGCTTGCTCAAGTATCTTGTCAGCCAGAACTGTGATGGGCTGCATCGGAGGAGTGGGATATTGCCTGTATGTGCCTAGCCCTCGACTCTTTTTGGGGCCGGGGTCTATTGTGAGTGTGAGATCTCAGGCTGATTGGTCTTTCACCTAGGACATGATATCCGAGCTCCATGGGAACAGCAACCGCGAGTCCTGCAAGGACTGCGGGAAGGAATACATCCGCGGTATATATGCTGTGCCCACATGCCTCGTCCCTGGCTGAGGTGACTCACACGGCTGACCCTGTCTGTCCTCTCCCTCCAGACTTCCGGGCCACAGCCCCCGACTCGGCTCCGGCGCACGACCACCGCACAGGCCGCAAGTGCGCGCTCTGCGGCGGGACCCTCCTGGACAGCATCATCAACTTCGGCGAGGACCTCCCCCAGGCGGCCTTTGAGCGCGCCCACGCGCACGCCGAGGAGGCCGACGTGTTCCTCGTCCTGGGCTCCTCGCTGACGGTCACGCCCGCGAACGAGATCCCGACGGTGCGGGGGAGCGGGCGCGGGCGAGGGGGGCGCGGCCGCTTCCTGGCGATCTGCAACCTCCAGAGGACGCCAATCGACAACCTTGCCGACCTGAGGGTCTTCGCGAGGGCGGACGACCTGATGACCCGCGTCATGGTGGAGCTGGACATCCCCGTCCCGTCGTTCGTCCTCCGGCGGCGGCTGGTCGTCACGAATGGGGAGAATGCCAGGGGCAAGTTTCATCTGCTCATTGCCGGGGTGGATGTCGACGGGACGCCGAGCAGCTTCCTCCGTTCGGTCAGGTGTCGCAACAACCGGCGTGTCGCTCGCGCCGAGCCTCTCACTATAGACTTCCGCGGCGGCCTGGAGCCGGGGACCCGCGTCGAGCTCGAGCTCGAGTTCATGGGCAACTATGGCGAGCCGAATCTGTGCATCAACCATGATAACGGCGGTCAAGTTGGTGAGTCGGTCACCTATGACCTCAAGTACAACCCAGGTAACGGAGACTGGGATTATAGCAGGACGATTGATTCATGTGCTTGAAGCGAATTCGGAAATGTTGAGGGTTGCGTTTGTCCTGCTCATGTGAGTCACATAAAATGTCAAATTGATATTTCCAATCAGACTCAGTGCACATTGAGAAGCAGAGTGAGGCGTTGGGGCTTTGTGAAATTGTGTCTGGTACCTAAGTGCAACTGCACTTCGACCACTTGAGCCTAGGAATGGCAGATTTGACAATTTCGAAGAGATTTAAGGCAACCAATCTTGAACACATCTGTAGCTCGTGGTAAAACAGCTGTCATGAATCCCACGTCGAGCCGGTGAAAAGATGGTACGCTACTGGCTAAGCGACGTCGCGAGCATGAACCCACCCAGGTGGGCGAGGACGCAGACGGAATAGCGCTCGATTCGCATGCACGATGATCGTGAGCTCGGATGGGGAGAAGCAGGTCCCGAGCCCGCGGTCACGAGGCTGGAAGGGTCTTGACGGGGGGCTGAGCGGATTGTGACAGCGGGCCGACCCACCAGACAGGACCCGTCGCGACGTAATGCCCCCACTGAACCAGGGGTTCAGCTTCAAATGTTTGGCGGGGAGGAACCGCATCGCGCGAGGGGCTGTGACTCGCGTCGCAAGCCGGAGCGGCGGTGGCAGCACAGCTAAGGCAAGGATTTCTGTCTTTTAGGTGACGATGTCCTCTCCGCGTGTCCCGCGCTCTCGTGTCGCCGCTGTTTGGTTGCCGTGGCACTCGTCGGAACTGCTTGTTCAAAGTTTCCTTGCGCTGCCACCGAACGTACTTGTGCCCATCCTCAAACACCAGACGGAACCACGCTCGACATGGCTCGCAAGAAGGCACTGCTGATCGGCATCAACTACGCCGGCACGGAAAACGAGCTCAACGGGTGCCACAACGACGTGGAAAATGTGCGCGATTTCCTGGTCAACGACCGCGGGTTCTCGGACGACTCCAAGGACATGGTGATCATGACAGACACGCCGGACAACGAGGGCACACCGTTCTGGCCGAGCGGCGAGAACATCCTAGCGGCGTTCAAGTGGTTGACGTCGTACAACAGAGACGGGGACATTCTGTGGCTGTCATACTCGGGGCACGGAGGTATGGAGACCTCAACAACACCCGTACAGGCGCAGACAGGAGATGTGGGCTGACAAGCCGATGCCAGGCCAGGTCAAGGACACGGATGATGGGCGGCCGACGGGCTTCGACGATACCATCTGCCCTGTCGACTTTACAGAGACCGGTCAAATATCCAGCGAGATCGTGAGCAACATCCCCTACCTGCCCCAGGAAGCTGTAGCCAGCTTGGCTGGCCGTGACTGACGCGATGTTCCTGTACAGTTGCACCGAAAGATCATAAGCCCCATGAACCCCAACGCAAGACTGACAATCCTCTTCGACTGCTGCCACTCGGGCTCGGCGTGCGAGCTGCCATTCGTATACCGGCCGGACGAGGAGGGCAACATCAACCTGATGGACCACTTCAGAAAGGGCAAGGCGCTGGTGTCCGCTGCCAAAGACCTGATGCGAGGCGGGTTCAGCCGCGACAAGATCGCAGACGCCAAGATGCTGCTGGGCGGTGCGACGGACTTCTTCAACGGGCTGGCGCACGCGCGCGAGGAGGCGGATGAGGAAGGGCTGGCGGCCGAGAAGTTTTCTGACGAGAAAGACTGGCACACGGAGGGGAAGGACGTGTGGATGTTCTCGGGCTGCCGGGACGACCAGACTTCTGCGGACGCGACCATATCAGGGGCAGCGACGGGGGCCATGTCGTGGGCGTTCATCGGGACGATGAGGGAGGAGCCAAACCTGAACTATCGAGAGGTATGTGCTTTCCGGCGACCGACACTGTCAGTGACCATGTGTGAATGGGGGACTGATGAAGGAGCAGATATTGCTGGCCACCCGCGGCAAGCTGGTGGACAACTACGAGCAGATCCCGCAGCTCAGTTGTGGAGGACGATATGACCTTGACGAGCCTCTGAGGGTAAGCCTAGTGATCCCTCTCACTCTGATGCTGCCTCGTCTCCAGGTACTGACAGTCAGCAGCTATGATTGAGACGGCCACGGAAAGGGACGAAGGACGGAGGAGATGAAGCATTGAGGGTTGGCAGTGAACGAGGTCGATTGCATTCGCACCGAGTCGGATTGGTGGTTCCTTCCTCCTTAGCACAGAGAGCGTAGCATCTTGACTTCCAAGCATAAGCGTCATGTTAGAACCTGAAACTGGAAATGGAATTGGTTGATGAAACAGACCAAAGAGCAACGGAGGTTATGTTGGCTGTTTTGGGGATGAGCCTGAAAAGAGGGCAAGGAGAAGAAGGGAAGGTAGACCAGGCACCTAACGCGAGGAGTTGCGACAGGGTCGACCGTGCGTCAACACAGTGTGCGCCAGCTCCCAGGTGGCCCAAGCTCCCTGCCCGCCAAGCTTCGAGCTACCTGTGGGTACTTGGCGCGGTACCTGCGACCTCACCTTCCACTCCACCATCTCAATCTCAACCTCAACCTCACTTCAGCCACATCCACCCAACCAGCGCAGGACGGCACACTTACTCACGCTGTACATTCATCCTCATCGACCCGCTGTCTGCGCTTTTGCAGTGCACTTGCGTGTGCCAGCGCTCGAGAATGGAGCGCAACCAACCCGCGGCCGCGGCCAGCCTCCTGGGTAAGTTCACTCCATGCGTCGCCATCTCACCACGTCGCACCCTTCCCGATGCATCGCCAGGCACTCACTGACCACCCCCATAGACCAAGAGGGCAAGATCATCGCCGAGATCCTCACAAGCTACCGCGACCTCGTCAACTTCGCCACGGAGCCCATCACCAACAAGACCTCCACCGGCCAGGCCTCGTACAACAGCATGGCCATGGACCTCGAGACCCAGACTCTCGTATGTTTTTGTTTGGACTCTCATACACTCGAGGTCTTCCACCACTGACTCGTAAGCAAAACAGATCAAGTCAGTCGAGAACCTCCTCTCCCTGACCCGCCGCATCCGCGAGCTCTGGATCGTCGGGCCCCTGCGCAAGCCCGGCGAGGGCGACCGCACCGAGGAGACCATCGGGTCAGAGGTCCAGCACGTCGTCGCCATCCTCAACCACCTGCGCGCCAACAGGCGCCGCCAGCTCGTAAGCGAGGGCGGCGGCTACGGCCAGTTCGAGGTCGGCGACCTCATGAGACCGCCCCCGCCCGGCCTGCCCGGTGGTGCCGCCGCTCCGGGCCCCGCGCCCGCACCGACGAATGGCACGGCGCCTCAGGCGGGCGAGACGGCTTAGGATGCCGGTTCGTCTGACGAGGGCAGCACCGTGTTGGAGGGTCCTGAGCAGTTGGATGGGGCGGAATCTGTGGGTGCAGAACTCAGATCTTGGTATGCACAACTCGGATATGAGCCTGCGATTGTCGAAGCTATGGCTGCACGATTCGAATCTTTGCTTCCACGGTTCGAGGCCACGCATTTTGGGGTGGGATCTACCACTTCCGATGGGGAGTCGACTGTCGCAGAGGAGGAACACACTGCTGCAGATGAGGACCCCACGACTGCACGATTCGTATGCACATCTTCACTTGCACGATTCGTATCCACACATTTTGAGGTGGGATCTACTACTTCCGATGGGGAGTCGACTGTTACAGAGGAGGAACCGACTGCTGCAGATGAGGACCCGTCGGCTGCGGAGGAAGAGCCCGCAAAAGAGACACCCGAGCCGTCTCAGAAGGGCATGACCCGCGCGTATCTCGAGGAGAAATGGGAATCGCACCTCGAGCGCCCGCCGACGGAAACCGAGACGGGCGTGCTGAGCAAGTTTATCATCGAGACCGCGATATCAGGAAAAGGCGCTGCGCACATGTTCGGGGAGGGCGACAACATGATCAGGCGGGAAGCGGGTGTCCCGGATGAGCAGCACGGAGGCGGTCACAGCGCCAACGACGCAAGGGACGGAGACTCGGCGGTAACGAGCATGCGCAGAGGCTCCCTGCCCGCACCGCTGGACCTGGAAGCCAGGATGCACGCCTGCATGGACATGGACGCGGAGCTGCCGTCGCCGGCCGACGGGCCCACCAGGAGGTTCGCGGCGGGGCTCACCGCCCTCAGCCCCGACGGCAGGACCCTGGGGCAGGATTTTGACGACGCCTTTAAGTCGCCGACGTTTCCCGTCCCCAGGCCGGGAGATGGGGATGCGTCTGCTCATCAGCAGGCCGACGGTCCCATGCCGTCTTGTGCGACGGTGGACGAATACAGCGAGTCTGAGTCGGCTTCGACGTTGCTGGCCCCTTTGGTGTACGTGGCTGAGACGCGGGAGCCGTCTGCGGGCTCGTCTACGACTTTGTCGCCCCGGGGTTTCAGCGGCGACGGGCAGAATGAGGAGATCTCGGGTGACCAGCAGGTCAAAGAGACTCGGCAGGAGACGGAGTAGAACATCCTCGGGAACGGAAGATGTGAAGGACGGCGGTTGTGGTCTTTGCACGTCAAGGTCCTGCCAGCTGTCCTCCCCCACCACATAGGTGGCCCGCGGATACAAGAGTGATGGAACTGAAGAGGTGGTATTGGAGGCAAAGATGCTCTTGCCCATCCCCATTCTTATCGCAATTGGCACAAACCATGGGAGGCTTGCTATGGGTCTAATGACCCAAAAAAACACTTTTGGCCTTGATAGCTAGTCACTGAGCCCCACCCATCGCAATGAAATGCGTTCCCCGGAGCAAGGGTTATGTGTTCCGCGAGTTTTGTTGATTCACAGTAGTGCAGACTTCTACTCTCAATGAAAGACAAACGTACCCAAAACTGAAGCAAAGCTGCGACTGACATGTTCAATCGTATTTCTGCCAGCTGTTCCTTAGCCAGAATGCTCAAGACCAAACAGTTTAACTGCTGAGGAAACTCTGGCGCTGACGAGGACCGCTGCCACGTCCGCGTTCGTCAAGTAGACCGCGGCATGTGGACGTTTGAAACCGTCCTCAGTTCCCAACTTTGGGTTTGACACGCATCAGACAACAGAACCGGGGCCGTGGACCGCCAGTGAGCTCCGCGTCAAGGAAAGACCTTTTGTGGTGATCGGCCACTTGCGATGATAAGCATGACCAGGCCAAAGTGGCCCGTGACAGTTGACCGAGAATAGAGGGACTATTCGTCACCTTCGTTATACAGATGCTTTTTTTTGGTTCCTGTGTTCTCGCGGGCAGGTCGATGTCGATCGACCCTGGACATTCAATTCTCAACCACCTATAGCTAGGTGCATACTTAGTCAAGGATGAGAAGAGTCGTTCGCAATAAAGATGTTATGGAAGTTAGTTACGCACAAAATTTGACCTAGGAACGACTAGTTCCCAAGGATCGAGATGGAAACTTTCTTATGGTCAACAGACATTGAATGTGCAGCCTGCTCAACTGGCCTACCTAGGTATCATACAGTTTCCGGCGTGCGGTACTTGAGGCCTTCTGCCATGTGATTCTGTCTTATTTGCTGACATCAACCCAAGTTCCTGTTTCCCTTTTCTTCTCAGGTTTTTTTTTTGTCGTCTTGTCTTGGATAACACGTTTCCAGGAGTGTGAATGGCAACCTAGGGATCCGCCTACCTGACCAGCTCCTGGCGAGGCTTGACCTTGGGAATGGGGCTCTGGCTCTGGCTTTTGAATGAGGAGGGCGTTTGGAATTTTTACTTTACACAGTTACACCTCAACCGGGTGTGCTATGTACGTCCGAGGACAATGTCGGCATACATGGCAGGCCGAGGAACTATTCTCAGCAAGTTGTTGGTGCCGAGCCTCGTGCCCAGAATTTCATGAGCGCCAAGTAAATCCAGACAAGACTGCTACGACAGTATGTATAATCTGGGCTGGTCAAAATACGAAAGCTTAAGAGCATGGATTGAGTTAATATTCGACGAGGTTGGATTCTGGTTCACGATACAGATGTCGTGCGAAAGTAAGGGGAGACAGTTGTTATCAGGGCCTTTTTCCTTGCTGCCTTCAATCTGGCGGGGTGGCGGCTGTGCGATGTAACCCCCTGCCTGGCTTGCCCAGCAGGACAAGCACGGCAGCCAAGCAGGCGATGTTGGCTTGGGGTTTGGACAAGCTTTGGGCAAGCAATCGGGCGACTGGGCAACGACAGGGCAGACAACTTCATGTCTTGGCCTCAGTAACGTCGTGCGTTGTTGTGATGTGTGTAATAAATCCACTGCTAAACCTGAGAAAGTTCACTATACATGAGTATATGGCTGTTTTCGGGTGAAGGTAGGCACAGAAATAGTAAGCGTGTGTGGTGACATCCCCGGATTAAGGTTGGCGTGGCTAGGGCTGGGGAGGGTGTATTTTGTGGTGTCACGGTTACGAGGATGAAATGACTCCAAGGGCAGCTTCCCCATGCGGTTCCTTGGCTGTCAAAAAGCTGTGGTCAAGGGCTTCGGAGCAGTTGTCCACCAGGAGCAGTAGGGGCCGGCCGTCTGGTCTTGGCTAAAGCAGTGATGATCTCTGTGATCTGCTCGGCCCAAGCTCCGACTCCATCGCACATCGTACTAGCTGTACCACAGTAGACTGGGATGCCCTGAGATGGCAAAGTTCCAGGCAGCCGTGATTTCCTTCCGTTCTGATCGATGCGATAGCGAGGAAGCTAGAAAGAAGGAAGGAGTCGGTGTTAGTCGCTCTCGTGAGCAGTCACAGCAGCACACTGGCCTGGCTGGTGCTTTTCCCAGATGGGGAAACAACATTCGTACACACTCTGGGCAAGGCAGGCTTGGCAGGCAGACAGGTCGGTGAGGGGAAGGGGGAGAGTGCGGAAGCCACAAGGCCGGGCAAGTGCGACACGCAGCAGTGGCTTTCTCCAACGGGCGGAACGTAGAAACTCAAAAGTACAGGCGCGGCAAGACGGGGGTATCGACGGGAGAAAAACGGGGAACTGATAGGAAGGAAGCTGGGGGCGACCAGACTTGACTTGGGTACCCTGACCCTCTTGCCCTCTGCCTTGGGTCGACAGCCGCGATCGTCAGTGTCCTCAATCAAAAATCAATCAATTAATCACCCACGCAATCAACCATCACCAACAGACCAGGCAGACCAGGCAGACCAGGTCCTGCTCAACCAACCAGCCAGCCAACAGTCCAACGCATCATCCATCGCTCACTCGCTCAATCCGACGGGAACATCTGGACATGCATGCACCTGCACCTGCACCTGCACCTCCACCAGACACCAGCTGGACCAGTTCGATGCAACATTCTGCACATGCACCATGTGCCAGCGTCAGGTTGGGACGACAGCCGGCACCCAATCATCGGGGCCGATTTGAATTGTATCGACAATCAAACCCTCCACAGTCCCTCCCCAGACCTCCCTCGTGCGGCACACTTGTCAGCTAGGCCATCCCTCGGCTTGCCCCGATCCAGAAGGTGCCTGGCTTCTTGGAAACTTTTTTACGAGTTCGAATCCTTCTCTGCCCAGTCAGCCCGTCGAGCCAGCGCCCGGGAGAGCATGCAAGCCCTGGCCTAACTTGCACTAGAATCCTTCTAGTCCTTCTAGAACGCCATCCTCCCCAGGGCCCGCCGTGATAACGAACGGGACCAATGCGAGGGGAGAGTCCATCGGTGCCACCCTCTGGTACGGCTGCCCGGGTCTGAGGGTGGCGAGGGTCTCCCGGTCGGCACGTCTGCAACTGCAGTCCACACCACAATAGTCTCCGACCAGGCTGCTGGCCGCCTTGCCGCGCATGTACCGCTCACAGGGGACGGAATGGTTCAGCTTCCAGGGCCATCGTGCCAGCGTAGGACCAGCCTTGCCGAGGTCTGTCCTACCAGTGGACGGTTCACGGTACGCTGAGGTGCTGGCTTTGTCTCCAGTAATCCCCACGCGACGCGTGTGTAAGTGTCCGGCAGGAGCTGATTTGTCTCAGGCAAACAGGCAGCCGATACCATTTGACGAACCCCAATTACGTTGGCCTCACCGGGCCAGCCTCACCTCATATCGCCTGCTGCTGCCCGCCAAGTGCACGCATCTGCTGATATCCCATCCAACATCAACCTTTCAAGGCGTCGGCAGTAAGCCGTGGGAGCTGAAGATGGATGTGCCCACCCAGGCCCATCGGCCGTTTTGTCACGAATACAGGCATACTGATAAAGATGCGCCGTTTTGAATGACCCTCGACAAATTCTTCACGCGACCGCTGAGCACGCAACCTTATCAGTGGGGTGGCGACCTGCCAATTGCAGCAGTACTGCCAAGCCACCAGTCCGTATTCGACCGAGTCGGAGAGTAGCCCAGGCATGTCTCGAGCACGAAATCCCCCCAACCAGACGAGCCAGGCCGACGCTGGAACCCGAGCCCAGGTGTCCCGCCAAGATCTTACTGTGCCGTTTCCCACCCACGGTCTGCCAGGTTTCCCCAAGCCGCCCCAATCGGTCCTTACCATCACCGTGGCCACCGGCATGGTCGCATGGGTTCGGCTCAGTGTGCCTCTCTTCTCTCCCTCTCTCGCCGTGCCTCTGTTCTTCTGACCTTCTAGCCTTCTGGCCCTCGATTCCAATCCGCCGGGCTCCCCGTCCCGCTATCTAGACTCCGGATTGGTTGAAACAGCCTCGGCCGAGGTACAACCGAAGTGCTCACAGACAAACGTAGTCCAAACAAAGATACCGATATCCTGTCATGTGCTGTCGCAAGAAAAAATGAAGATACACGACGTCAGCATTCAGCACCCGCTGTGGCCACTATAGATTAGTGGTGGAATAGGCCCTTTTGCCTCTGATCTCAGTTCGGCCCCGTGCGCTCGTCGATTTAACGTTGCAGTAGTGTAAGCTGGAACCTGTCGCCCAGCCGGTCACCCTATGGACCGCCACGCTCGCTGCCCCCAAAACACCCACCAACGAATCAGGTCACCTCGGCTGCCAGCGCCCGACCCTTGAGCCTCCCCCCATTCACCTGTGTCAGGGGCCCCTGCACTTACACCATTCCACGGTGGTTGTCAGGGTGGAGACCATGCGGAGGCGGGACTAACATTGAATCGTCCTCCTTGCGCTAGGTTCCATCACCGCGGCTAGGTCATTTCTGGTTGCATCCAGCTACCTGGTCTGGCCTAGATAGACTTACATGGGTGAATTGTATCTGAGTAGGGGCGAGATGAACCCGAAGCCCTGCAGCTGCCCCAGCCAGAGATAAAGTTCCTGGCATGTCCCAGGTCGTTTGCTTTCGCAGATCCCCCCCCTCCTGCACCCTCTTCCACTCTCTCCCCAAATTCCATTCTTCAGGTTCAGCCATGTCGCAGACCGTGAACTTGGACAGAGCTGAGATCGCTCAGGCCGAAGTCGCCATCCATGGCACCGACCCTGGCCCACCTCAGGGCACGGTCGACGAGCTCAGGGCTGGAAAGGGCAGCATCGATGTCACAAACATCCCCGACAGCTCTCACGGCGATGGCCTGCTAGACGAGGACTACCCGTTTCCCACAGAAGAGGAGCTGCGCACGCTTCGCAGGGTTTCGGGCAAGATCAACTGGGCTGCCTACTCGGTCGCCATTTGTGAGCTGGGAGAGCGTTTCTCCTACTACGGCTCCAGCATTCTCTACACCAACTTTGTCGTCCACGCTCTCCCCGAGGGCTCCAACACCGGTGCTGGTTTCGGCCACGGAGGCCAGTCCGGCGCGCTGGGCCTCGGCTCTCGCGCCGGTCAGGGCATTTCTCTCACAAACCAGTTCTTTGCATACCTGGTTCCTCTGTTCGGGTGAGTTTGTCGCCAACATCACGTGCTACTGGCCGAAAATGGCACAACCGCAGCGCAACAAACGAGTGAATATCTGCTAACCTATGTTGCAGTGGCTGGCTCGCTGACGCCAAATTCGGCCGGTACAAGGTCATTCACATGGCCATCTGTGTCTCCATGATTGCCCACGTTATCCTGGTGGCTGCTTCAGCACCCAGCGTCATCACACACCCAAACAACTCTCTCGGCGCCTTCGTCATTGGTATGCTCGTTCTGTGTATCGGCACCGGTCTGTTCAAGGCCAATGTGGCACCGCTCCTGGCCGAGCAGAACCACGACCGCCGAATGTACGTCGAGACCACCAAGAAGGGCGAGAAGGTCATCGTCGACCCTGCCGTCACAAACACCCGTATCTTCCTCTACTACTACATGGCCATCAACCTCGGTTCGCTGTCCGGTCAGATTTCCATGGTTTACGTCGAGCTGTACGTCGGCTTCTGGCTGGCCTTCCTGCTCCCCACCGTCATCTTCGCCATCTGCCCAATCATTCTGTTCCTCATGAAGAAGAAGTACACCCTGAGCCCTCCTACGGGTTCCGTTCTGGGCAAGTTCTTCAAGATGTTTGGCCTGGCTATGAAGGGAAACTGGGGCAAGATCTTCAACCCGCCTAGCTTCAAGCGCAGCTTCACATGGGATGCTGTCCGCCCGTCCAATGTTCCTGTCGAGAACCGGCCTGGCTGGATGACCTACGATGACGAGTGGGTCGACGAGGTCCGACGTGGTCTCAAGGCCTGCAAGGTCTTCCTCTTCCTGCCAATCTTCTTCCTGGCCTACAACCAGATGACCAACAACCTCACCACGTAAGTATTTCCGGCTTTCCACCAAACAGACACGTTGCAAGCATGAGCTAACAACCGGACAGGCAAGCCTCGACCATGCAGCTGAACGGCGCACCCAACGATCTGATCCAGAACCTCAACCCCATCTCCATCGTGATCATGATCCCCATCCTGGACACATTCGTCTACCCCGGTCTCCGCAAGATCGGAATCAACTTCACCCCTCTGAAGCGCATGGCCTTCGGTTTCGGCTTCTCCGCCATGTCCATGGTCGCCGCCGCCGTCATGCAGTACTACATCTACAAGATGTCGCCCTGCGGCGACCACACCACCGACGAGGGGTGCACGGCGCCCATCAACGTGTGGGCGCAGTGCCTGCCGTACGTGCTGGTCGGCCTGTCCGAGATCTTTACGAATACCACCTCGTACGAGTACGCCTTCTCCAAGGCCCCCGACAACATGAAGTCGATGGTCATGAGCGTCAACCTGTTCATGTCCGCCGTCTCATCGGCGCTGGGCCAGGCGTGGACCCCGCTCGCGGGCGACCCCAACTGGGTGTGGAACTATGGGTCCGTGGCGATTATTGCTGCCGCCGGCGGCGTGGGCTTCTGGCTGTGCTTCAAGGACCTCGACAAGGAGGAGGACAAGTGGAACAACCTCAAGAAGTCCGAGTACAAGGGCAGCCAGCAGCCCAATGCGGGCCACACGGGCGCTGACAAGAGCCTTGAGGCGGAGGGGGTTAATGAGGTTCCTAGTGAGAAGATCTAGGGCGTTTTCTGTCTGTCTGTAGAGGTATCGATCGTCCATATATCCATCCACAAGGGGTTTCTTTGGGACGTTGACGAGACGGGCCCCTTGATTGATCATGAGGCACCACCTCTATATCAGCCCCTGAGCCTAAGTAGCCAGTCAGTTCCACACTGCATTGAGATGTGGTGGTGGGGGGCTTATTGGATCTAGGTAATTTAAACATGATTGTAATGACTGAGTGAGGTCTTCAAGTTTGCTTTTGGGACTGCGTTTCGGGATTTAGGTTGGGGATAGATACCCCGGGAAAACGAAGGAGCACATACGTGTGTTGTCTTTGTGCCCGATTCGTCTCTTCTGTTAATTGATACAGTCAGATGGGCTCATTTCTCATTTTAACAAAGCCTTCTTCCCGCCTTTGGTGTGATGTGAAATATGTTCCCTCCAAGATTGAGTAGTAGTGTGCTCATACTGTGACGTCGCCATCACGTGTCGATTTCAGGATCTGTCGGGCGGTCTTGGGATGGAATGAACCATTGAGGTTTTGAATGGGTGGTTGCTTGGTTTGATTGTGAGAAACATCTGTAGGTATTATTGAAATGTCTGCCGCAGCCAGCCCTATGCCGTGCCATACACAACAACACGCGTCATGCCGTCATAGTGACTGTAGGCAAATACTTACTCGGGGGAATCCTACAGACGTCATGAACTCCCTGGTCCTGTTAAGAACTCTTTATAAAGGATCGAGCTCCAAGACAGTAAACTATATATATCAAAATTCAAAACGGCGCATTATAAGTTGAAACTTAAGAAACCTCTCACATCGCATATCAGCCAGCTCCCCTGTCTTCTTGCAGTAAGGCGGTCAGCACCCCTCATTTATTCGTTGTTACACAGGCAGCACGGTACGAAAATGCCTCTCACACTCTTTGCCTCCTGTGCTAGGATCAAACCGAAACAAATCTATCTTTTAACACGGAATAATTGATAATTTGGAATTTCCAAAGTGAAGATGCCTCAGAAGCCCGGGCGCCCAGTTGGTGAAATGCTATGGATAGTGCCACGGTTCGTCGAGACCCCTGGCGCTCTCATCAAGCTGGGCAGCATCCTCACCAACCCCGAAAATCCCGAGTCGAGCCTCAACCTACATGCAATACCCGAAATCGAACCTAGCAGGTGCCGGGATGCCACACCTCACGTTAGGCAATACGTCCATAGCGAGATGCAGAAGAGCAACAGCGTTCTGGCCAAGGTCATACCAACGCTGCCGCTGGTCAGCGGGGGCCTATCTGGTGAGGCGCGGGCCGCTGACACTGTGGAAGCAACCTTCCATGCCGAGGACGTCAAGGCCGAGGTGTTCATGGCGGACAAGGCTTGGATGGACAGGGCTCTGCAGCACGAAGCCGTCATCAAGTACGCACGGGACTGCCTGTTCAGCAAGTCTCTCTACCTCATCGTCGGTGTAGCCACTGCCGGCAAGTTCTCTCTTGAGGAGAAACAAGGCAGTGACCGCGCAGCCGCAGCGTCGGCTCACGTGGCGGCTCCCGGCAGCGTGGGCGAGGCCGAGACGAAGCTCAACCACGAGCGCCAGGGCAAGGTTGAGTCGGAGCTTGTCGTCGAGAACGGCTGCGATTTCGCTTACCGGTTGCGCGAGCTCGTCTACACCCGCATCCGCGGCGGCCTTAAGGACAAGGGGGACTACAGCTCGGGCGCGATGTTTGGTCAGGATGGCGGCAGCGGCAAGCCCGACACGGATGCTCAAACGGTAGTGGAGGACGTGCCTGGGTTCCTGTTTATGGAAGACGAGGACGAACGCCCCAATGGAATGACGAACTTTGCTGTTCCGGAAGAGAACCAGGGGTAATCGCTAGGTCCCTATTGCTTCTTCACACAAGCCATGAATGCCAGTGGTATTTGGACAAAGCATCCCCGAGCATTGCAACTGTTTCTTTTCTTTTACAGAATAGCTGAGGTTTTCAAGTGACTTGGGCATAGTGTTCGTTCTTGAGAAATATTCTATGCAGGGACGATTGTGCACACGGTAATAGACTTGATTAATAAGGTCTCAGGGCGTCTCGAATCATGCGCCATGCGTGTTGTCTAGCATCCTCTTCTTCCCCTGCCGGATACTCAGAACTGGAGTAGTACCGGTAATTCGCCCAGAGCATTTTTGTCCTTATTAGTGACCAGTAGCGGCCTTCGGACTCAGAAATCCGGCTGCTGATAGCCTCCAGCACTTTGATCATGCCCGAAGTGGTTTGCAAGTCCTTGATGATGATTTCCCCTGCGTTTCGCCTGTCCTGGCGGCACACCCGCTGCCTTGTAAAAGCCAGCACCAGAGCCCCAATCGCGGCCGCGACTGGCGTTGCGAAGGATGAGCCTGAGCACAGTTCAAAACCCCCACCTCTGGATGTTAGCCTGTGTGACAAAATACGCTCTCCCACCACCATGAAGTTAACCCCATATCGACTTGGCGGCGCTGTAAACTCAGACCTTAGTCCACCATTATCCGTACACGAGTGGACTCCAATGGCTAGGTCTCTGTCATTAGCCGGCCAAGCGACGGGCTCATGCGCGCCATCGTTCGACGTAGCCGCAAAGACCACCACGTTTTCGTTGCTTGCTGTGCGTAATGCGCGGCGCAATATATCTAGCCTCTCCCGAGTGTAGTTCCGGAATCCGAGTGACAGATTGATGATATCAGCACCTTCTTGTACCGCCCAATCGATGGCCTAAGGGGTGTCAATATGGACCTTGGTTAGCAAGGACCCGGCAGATAAACTCTTTCCGTTCATCAGGTTGTCTCCATCTATGTCAGGTCATACCTTGGCTACTGTTTCAGGTAGCGGTCTCTTGAATCTTGCCTGATCTTCCGGGACGTCGCCACTATTTTCGCCCAGGCTCACTCGTGCAATCAATAGTTTTGCACGAGGAGCTACTCTGAGAAGGATTCCTGCGACTTTTGTCCCATGACCGTCGAGGTCCGGAACACCATCACTCCCAGGTTCAGGACAACAAAAGTCCCGGCAGCCTATAATTCGATCGCACTGTCGATCCTCGAGGACTTCCGGGTTCGCTTGATCTCCCCGGTCTCCTGTAAAGTGCTTAGTTCGGGGTTGCTGGAAGTCTGCGTGGGGATAATCAAATCCGGTGTCCAGGACGGCCACGATGACAGGCTCATCTTTTTGTCTGTACGCCATCCGTGTATCGACGGTCATGTGTATATGCTTGAAGCTCGTCGTAGACACATCATTACTAGCAGGTAGTATCTTGTCAGCGTCGTCTCTAGAGTAAATACCTTGTTCCATAGGGAGTGAGACGTCACATACGGTCCTTTGTGGTCATGCCGCAGACACGTACCAAACCCGGAAAGATAGTTGCTAAATTGTGAGACCATCTCGATCGGGGCTGATTCTGTGTTGATGTTGCTGACTGCGCGTTCCCTGACAGAGACAGGTGCGGGCTGGTCGTTCAGCGGTGTTCTTGGTCTTGGTCTTGGGGAATTGCGTCGAGTCTGAAGAGTGGGAAGCGATCCATGACTGGCTATGCTTCCTTTGCCTGTGTCCGTCGCGAATCGTCCTTCCACTCGCCTGGCCGTAGCTGCGCTCCTGGACGGTCCAACGTTTGCCGCATAGCCTTTCTGTGGCGGCAGAGTGGGCCGAACGGGCAAATTTCCTTTCCACTGTACTCTCGACACTTCTGCTTTGTGTCCAGTCTTTGAGACATTGGTGACGGTCAAGGGTCGTGATCTCTGTGATGGACCCCGCTTTCTCTCGAGATCCTTGAGCCCCTCTTTAGAGCATCTGCTTAAGATGTGGGATGCGGCTAACTCTGCTGCACTCTTGCATGTCTGGCGCGATGATCCAGGCTGCCGAAGTACGTGCTTCGGAGGGCAGGGGCTCAACCTGGTCGGGGACTGACTTGCTGTGGGCCTGGGTCCGCTGGTGTTGGGCTTGATAGTTGGAAGTAGATCATGCAAATTAAGGTTTTGGTGACCCCAGTTGGACTTCTGAGACAAATCAATCCGCCTCTCTAGGGGAATGACGATCCGAGTCAGGATGACGTCGCGGACAGCTTCCTCCGGGGTCTTCTCGAGGTCATCTTCTTGGTGCTGTCTTAAGTATTTTACGAAGTTGACACAAGCGTCCACGGCCTGGGAGTAATCGTCATCTAGAAGTCGACTGTTCCAAACTCGACAGTATTCCCAGAGCGAGGCCACCAGACTCCGTGTCTTACCATGAATTCTGTCGGCCGGCTTGAACTCCTCTCCATTCTCTAGCTCTAGGAGTAGCTTTGCGAACGACAGTATCACCGGAAATTTATGGTTTGTGTCCAATGAGTCCATTGGTGGCACCGAATCCGATACAATACACGAGATCCACGGCTGGTGAATGTTGTAAACGGTCTTAGTTTCGGTCTCATACATGAAGAAGACTTGGTCATGAGTCCATAAAGTCTGCATCCAGGGTCCATGTGAGAACTGAAGCAGGGCATGCGCAAGGCTAAAAGCTAACACCTTCTTGTCACATGGATAGAATCGGTATTGGTCCCTCAAGATATTGTTCGCCAGGAGATCTGACATGGATATGGTAGGATGCGCATTTGGATATGTGCCAGGCCCGTAGTGGAGGTCGGATACGTCGGTGAAATTGCCAGTCCCGTGATGCTCGATCTTGAAGAGTCTTTCCTCCTCATAGGCAACTTCTGCTGCCTCGCAGATGTTATTCATAGGGGTGACGGGGGCCGGAGACCTTGAGGTTGTGCTGGTTATCTTGTCAGCGTCCAGACCAAATGGAAGAGGCGTCGTGTAGGAAACATACTTCGAAGGCTCTGAAGGAGACAGTGTACAGTGTATCTGATGCCAGATCTTTTGATCCGCACAAGCAGCGAGCGCGATACACACTTCAGGGGGGTTCTGACCTCCCCAATGCGCTTGACCTTGAGCAGACTGGAGATGCAACATAGCCTTGTGGCTAGGGAACCGCTCATTCCGTTCGGCGCGAACTCGATCGCACGACTTTAGGCTGGTCACCAAAGACTCAAATAAGCTTTTAGACCGGGTCCACAACGTATCGCTAAATCGGACCTGGGGCTGCGCTTCTTTCCTCGGCCGCGAGACTCCTCTGAGGGCACGCCAGGTTGACCTGGTTTCTGGGCCGGTCCCAAGCAGCTTTAGGCAATCAAGAAACCCCCTCACTTCGTTACATGTTTTCTTGAATGTTTTTGCGTTTTGAGAGAGATGTAGGTATTGGCTGTAGTGTTCGAGGGTTCCATCTTGTGGGAGGGAACTTAACGCTAGTAGGCCAGGGCATCTGCGGTGGAGGTCGAGGTCGAAGGTTGGGTCTAAAGCCGTCACGGTTTCGGGAGTCTGCGTAGGGAGCTTTCCGCAGTTCACAAGGCATTCGAGGCTGGAGATGAGGGCGTCAATTGTCCGCTCGAAATCTTCACGTTCGTTGCCAGTTAGCACAAAGTTGCTAGGGATGTGTCTTTTTATCTCAAGGAAATAGGTCGCGAATAGCTTTGATTGTCTGTTTATAACCGTGGCATCCCGAGTGTCTTGGTTGGAGGCCCTCCAGGGGTGATCGTGCCCGAAGATGGGGCAAATGGCGCGCAGGAGTCGCCACTGCTTCAAATCACCTATAGATTTCTCGTCGAGAGAATCAAGCTCGTCTTCCGACTCGTACTCGAGCGATTGCATGTTGGCCCGGGGCGGCACAGTCTTGGCTCTTATGTCGTTGTTAGATTTGATCTTGAAGCATACCGGTGAGAGTAGTCGAGTACTTGCTATATACCTATGTACTCCGATAATGACTCCGGCGCTGCAGGATGCTTGTGGCACCTAGCCAGTACTAGACAGGGGCGTGAGTAAGCCCCTCATTATATCATCTGCGCATAATCGGTCTTCTTTCGGGTCTGATTCGCCATAGCATACCCTTGATTCATCTTTCAGCCACCTTGGCGCATCACCTCGGCCTGTGATAGGGGCTTGTAGAACAAGCCTTAGGCATTAGTGCAGCCGAGCTGAACATGCTGCAGGCCCGCGAACCATGTCTTGCGCGGGTTCCATGAGACAGAAATGCGCTGAAGTAGCCAAGTATGTCCTTGATGAAGATGACAGCATTGTGGCTCTGCAAAGAAGCTATCTCTTCCTACTTCGAAACCCTGTTTGCAATGGTTCGTTGTCTCCAAGTCCATTTCCAGCACACCAAAGCAGTAGCCCAACATGGACGGCCCTCCCAGCGATATCTACGACCTAGCAGATGAATGTGATAAGAAATTCGTCAAGCTCTCTGAGAAGGATGGAGCAGAGGACATTGATGTCATCAGAGTGCTGCATGAACGTTTCAGTCAGTGGGCCGACCATCTGGGCGTCTTTGCACTAGACTTTGGCAGGCCTAAGGTGTCTCTGGATTCACGTCTCAGGTATAGCGAATCGCTGCGGAGCATCGTACTTCGATATCTCGCGAGTATAGAAGATATTCTGGAGGACGGTTCGTACAACAACCCAGCCCGCTCTGTGCCTCTTTCGACCGTTCTCCATCGATGCTGACAACGAGACGCAAGTCGAATCCCTAGGAGACTCAAACTCAGATCACGCGCACGAAGAAAGTGTCGAATTTACCGTGGACCAGATGCAGTGGTCAGCTGAAGATGAGCTATCTTCTTCCCTGGCGGAGAACCTCCAAGCCCTGGAGTCGGCAGTGGACAGCCTATACCGCTTGGGCGTTGCCATTCGGCAGTCTTCATCAGGACATATCACACAAAGAATCAATGCGTTCATGGAGAAACAGAACGACGGAATGCTTGAGGATATGGTGTATTTCCACTTGAAATACAGCCTGGTGGACAGCATCAAGATGAACGCCATGAGAAAGAGCACCTCGGACCCCCCCGGCGCAGCGCTTTCGCTATGTCGGCAACTTGCTATGTCCGTAGCGTTCCGCTACTTTGGTATTCTGTACACGCGTGACCATGCAGATAAAATAGGAACAAAGCAGAAGCCCAGACTCAAGGGTCGGGAACCCGGAAAAGCTCGCGACGTCGTGGCAGGTGCTATCACGCCGAACCGACATCAAACCTTGGCGCAAAAGCCCTCCGCGATTCCTCCACACGTGCGGGCGGATGCACCCCGTTCTGACACTGAGCCTAGCACCCCGGACACTGAGAAAGTGAGGCAAGCTTTAGCCGTTTCCCCTCAACAACACGACAGCGGCCCTCCGTCCGTCATATCTATCCGGCCCACGCAAGCCAAGTACCCTGACCCGCCGAAGATCGAGTCAAACGCCAGAGATTTTGAGTGCCCGTACTGTCGCCAGAAATTTCTCCGGGCCAAACTTGAGAACAGAGCTTGGTGGGAGTACGTCGTTGCATTATGTCCCAATTAGCACCGAAGACTCGACTTACCCTCATAATTCTCTAGGCGCCATGTCGACACCGACTTCCGGCTGTACGCATGCATCTCGGAAGAATGTGCCGATCCCCCCCAGTTATTTGCCCGGTTCGATGAATGGAGGGAACACATGGACGTCGAACACACTCCCGAGTGGACTCAGCGCGTTCACCGACCAGTAAGCTGGTGCTGTGGCAAGACTCATGGCGAGTCGTTGTCGTTCACGGACGAGGCCGAGTTCGACGAACATGTGGCACGCGAACATAACGAGCACGCTGTTGGCCCAGAACTTGAGATGTTTAAGGATTGGTGCGAAGTCCGACGGAAAAGACAACCCAATGTTTGTCCCATTTGCAATTGCATCCCTGACAAGATCGAAATCATGACGCGCGGGCGCACGGCCAGCCAAAGGTTGGCGAGCAACCCAGCGTCTACAAGCTCCGGACCAAGCCAATCTGAGATCCGTGAAGCGCTCATAGCGCACATAGCACACCATGTTAAGCGGGCGGGATTCTTGTCCATGAATTATATCGAAGATTATGACCAAGGCGGAGAACATGGCAGTGGGACCGCCTCCGGCGGCGCTGACGAAAACCGAGAGCCTCTGGACGACGGCATGTGGATGGACTGTGACTGGGAAACAGTGGATGCCGAGGTGGCTGCCTATAGGGACACAGAGGTCCTTGATGTCCCGCCGGTTCCAGAGTTGCTATCTTACAATGAGCAGTGGCAGTTTGTGTACGAGCGCCTCCCAAGCCGGATGGTTCATACATCTTTCACACCTAATTTCGAGAACGTCAATACGAACTCCGTACGAGCCAGTCTTTGGGCCAGGACTCAAGTGTCAAGAGCCCTAGCGGAGGATGTCGGCGATGAATTCCTTCCCAGAAAGGCCCTCACTACAATCTTGACCGGGATGACGATACAATTGCTTCTGAAAGAGAACCTCGAGACCGCTGAGATCGATCTGGTTGACATCACTGGCCCTCAGAAACATTTCGAGATACTTGCTATCCTGCTTCTGATCAACAAGACTAAACATCTTCGGCATTTTATCCAGCAGCGCATCACAGACAACGACTTGCCACTGAGATGGAAACCCCTGCAGAGTTTTTTAGGGGACGAAGCCGCCACTATCAGAGCCTTCTTGGCTTGTCAATTTGTAATCCATGTTCCCGTTTGGGACTTCTCTGTACACAAGATACAGGAAGTAGTATATGACTGGGATCAAAAACTCCCTATTCTGTCAAAAACTTCAATTGCCAGTGGTGGAAAAGGGGTTGTCTGGAAAATCACAATCCATCGTGATCACTACCAAAGAAAAGCTCAATCGGTAAGCTGAACTTTCTGCGGGGCATTGCAGATACTGGCGGAGCAGATCCTGTGAGCTGGACTGACTTCTGATGCTATTAGGATTGCTGGGAGCGTCTGCATAAAGGTCCCGAGTTTGCTCTAAAAGAGTTCAGTAGGGAAAACGACTTCATAGATGAGTTGGAAGCATTGAAGCGCTTCAGTCAACACGATACTCAGCACGAGCATTTGATCAAGGTTTTGGCAGCGTATTCACATCGTCGAAAGTACTTCTTGATATTTCCCCTAGCCGAAAGCAACCTCGACGGATTCTGGCGGGAGGCAGGTCCGTCATTTCGGGATCCCCTGTTTCTGCTCACACAGTGTCACGGACTCACGGAAGGTCTGGACAAAATTCACCAATACCATGTCAAAGACTCAGCGATCAAATACAACCGACTCTTTGGTCGACACGGGGACATCAAGCCTTCGAATATACTTTGGTTCCTAGACCGCTCCACGGCAAAGGACCGACTTGTCCTCTCAGATTTCACCGCAATGCGATTCCCTGCTGATGGGAACTACGGAGATGCTAATGATCTTTGCTTCACAAGGACGTATCGCGCCCCAGAGATGGACGTTAAAGCCGATCTTCGCGTGAGCCAGAGATCTGATATATGGAATTTGGGCTGTGTCTTTCTGGAATATATCAGCTGTCACCTCGTTGGATATGACGCCACGCGTGCGCGGTTCTTCCAGGGACATGACGGGACATACTACCAAAGTTTTAGCACAGTCCGGCTCGTGGAGGATCAGATTGAGTCCAAAGTTCTTGACGACAAGTTTTTCCGTCGTGGACCAAATCAAGAAACCGAGGTCAAAACATCTGTCAGAAATGTGGGTAGCAGCAAATATGTGGCACATCTTTACTCCGAACTCACTGACATTTTATTTTACAGTGGTTCATATATCTCCATGAGCAGCAGCATTGTTCTAATGCCATGCATGACGTTTTGGACGTCATACAAGAGAACATGCTGAATCCAAACCCAGAAATCCGGTGGTCGGTTAGAAAAGTCCTCGAAAGGTTGGCCGAGATTCTGGCTCAGAGTGGTCGAGATGGTGTCGCCACAGAATATTGCAATGTAGGGAGACCGCAGGAAACTGGACGCCCCTATCAATTTCCTCCGCTATGGGACGAGGAAGAGTATTCTCGGAGCTTCCTCTTCCAACAATACCTCGTCCCCCATCCTTCGCCACAGGCTAATCCGACCTCGAGCGAGTCTCCCAATGGACCGAACAGAGAAAGCTTTAACGATACCTCTGATCCGCTAACGTTCCAAAACCTTGAGTAACTTCAGGGTATGTTCGCAGACGAAATTATGCAGTCTCGATCCTCAAGCCCAAAGCATACCGGCTTCCCTGCCTCTGCGACTGGTGAAATGCAATGAAGCGATGAATTGATGCTGAAGGCTGTCCCGAAGAGACTGCTACGTTCCAGAGCGTGAGCCTACAGTCCGACGAGGGCCAGGGCATGGTAATCAAAGACGAGCCTACCAGTGATGAGTTTAAGGATAGCGACTTCGTCCAAATCGACGCCGATTGCGTCCAAGCCATGCTTCGCTTGGCTCATTCCCATTCACCGCTGTAGGAAGAAGTCGGCTCCCTTGTGACTCACGGCCCTATCATTTTGATGACAACCTGCCACGGGACAGCGGCAACTTCCAGCCGCGGCGATATCACCTGAACACTCGTCTCGCCGCCGTTGCGGTTGAAGATGCCGCCGCGGTCTGATACTAGGTACGTTTCCGGCGTCGCTCCCCACCCCCCCCCCCCGGTGCTTGGCTGCTCCGCTTCGGCCCAGCCTGCCTGAACGCCGTGCTTCAGGTCGCCCAAGTAGGTGACAATATCGCTTGGCACTCGGCCTAGGGAAATTGCTGATAAGTAATGCGAAGGATTCGAGCTTCAAAACAATATTACATAAAGGTGGTAGACATGTCACTAGGAATGATGGAACGGAATGTCAAGGATCAGATTCACCTTCACTCTGTCCAGTTAGAACTGCCAACAACCATATGCTGCAATATGTGTGACATCGCAAATTTATACAATAAAGATGGAAGCGATTATGACAAACAAAGGCGCCCCATATCTCCCGAAAGGATCAGGTATCCATGTGGAAGAGCCCGCGGTGACTACTGCTGCTCCTGTTGGTCCAGTGATAAGTGAGGCATTAGCCTCTGTCGATGATACATCCACTTCTGCATGGGAAACCATGGCACCTGGAGAGCTTTCCAGGGGCTTGTGCTGCGCCGGCATCGTCGGCGCAGCTCCGGATATTCTGTCCTTCGCAGCGGAAGCAAAGTTGCTTGAGTAGCTGAGCTCGAGGCTTGGTTCCATGCCATGATTGCCCGCCTCTGCAATAGCCGATGATGACGAAGACGATGGGGTAGTCGGCGAGGCATCCGCCGGTTCTTTCTTCTCCGCTAACGCTGCGCCGGGATGGGGGGAGGCTCCGGCGTCTGGCGAGGCAACGGCACCGTCAGCAGCGCCGGCTGGCCTGGACGATGATGGTGTCTTTCTTGCCCCATCTGCAGAGGACGATGACGACGACGACGCCCCCACAGTGGAGCTCATCCCAGCGTTGATATCACCCGTCACCTTACAGAACCGCAGGAACTGCGCAAACTTGCCCGACAGGTAACTCGAGCTCGTGATAAACCCCAGCACCCCCGTCGTCTGCTCCGCGTTCCGGTCGACGCAGGCGGCGCAGCCGCGGTAGTAGGCCATGAATGCCGAGTCGGGGCGGCATAGCCTGGTGCTTTTGCCTATTGACTGCGCTTCGAGGTAGGCGTTGTTGCAGGTTCCGAAGCAGGCTGCTGGGAGGAGGTGGGTTGATAGGTCGCGGGCTTGGTCTGGATGTGGCCGGTTAATTTCAAATGGCTTGGTGTCATTGTGCTGTGGCTGTCGCAGCGGAAGAATTCGTACATCGCTTCTGGCCACGAGCTCGTCTGACTTGACGAAGATATCGAAACCCAGCCCGAACTGGGTCGGGTCCAGATCGAAGTACCCTTCGTTGAGCGGGAACTTCCCGTCTCCATTGCCACTGCTGAGAATCAGGGCTTTGACGGGCTTGCAGTGCGCTGCTTGACATGAGAACTCGTCCGCGGGCGAGTCGGTCCACGCCTCGCAGACTGGTGGTTTCGGCGGGTCACAGTTTGTCCCTGGGGGGCAGCCCCATGTGAGCTCTGACTCTGAGTCGAATGGGGATGGGGGTGGGATTGTGGCTGATGGGGCTAGCGTGACGGCGCAGGTGTTTATCATGTGCTGACTGGTTATTTCTGTGGGTGTTTGGTCTGGCTCTGGTACAGATTCTGATGTGGTAGCAGATGGCTGGACGCTGGTTTCTACTTCTGTCCGTTCCGGCACCCTCAGTGTCACTGTGACTGGTGGAATTGTTGATGTTACGGTCTGCGGTTCCGTCGTCCCATCTGATGTGCCTGTTGATGCGGGCGATGAGACTGGTGTATGTACTGCCGAGCCTGTTGTAGGTATTGCTGAGACTGTTGTAGGTGGAGCTGAGGCATTCGGTTCTGTACTCGGTTCTTGGGGAGTGGTTGCAAGGGCTTGTGTTGTTGTTGGTTCACAGTAGACTACCTGAATCCGTGATGATCAGTCCATACTTCGATCACAAGCCGGGATGGCGGAATAGAGCATACCGGAAGAGTTGCTGTGCCCGTCCTTGTTGCGTACAGGCCAGTGCCTGTGGTCCGGGTTGACCAAGCGGGCCCGCCAACTTCTGGGGGGTTGCTGAACACTTCTGGTTGGTAGACGAGGTATCTGCTGGTGGAAGTGATGAAGCTTGTGGTGCAAGAGCTTTGAAGCTGCCTTGGACGGAATGGCTTCTAGACAAAACAATGTCAGTCGGCACTCCTGATCTTGGGAGACCATGAAGAATAGGGACATACTGCTATTGTGAAAAATGCCGAAGCACTCGACGCCAGTGCCCTGAAGCTTAGAGCCGTCACGGCGAGAGCTTTATAGCGGGGCTTCATGATGGCATGGTGTAATTTGTCTGTGGTTGTGCGAACAGATGACAAGCATTGCGCTGCCAAAAAACGGAGTCTGGAATGGAGACCCAACTCGTATGGGATGGGACTCTGTTTCTCCATTGCAACTCTCATGGTCTTGAAGGAAGAACCTTTTTTGTTCTTCGTTCTTATGACACACGCTGCCGTCCGGGCCGCGGCCACATGGACCACAAAGCCATATGACAGGGGCATGCGCCATACCCCGGCCTGCTATGGCCATCGGGTGTCATGAAATAAAGGGAATCCGGTACTTCGACTCCAGCAATTTCGGCAGTGGCGGGATCTGTATCTGCCAATACGATATTCTCGGGTTAGAGCCACTGCGTACGCATTAGTAGCGATGATGCAGCTGTCATATGATTCGCCTACCGGGGGGAGGGGGGGTTCCTGACATGGGCAGGCAATATATACAATCTATGACATTTAAACAAGATTAGGGCATTGCAGCAAAATACTAGCAAAAGGTTAACAAAATACTGTCACAAGTGAAATCTGACAAAGGGTTGACATTATGTCAATTGTGATATAATGTCAGGGTATATCAGAAATTTCCTAAATCCGACCCTAGAAGCTGGTTTTGGATTTTATAAGTTCTTTAAAAAATAAGCTTTTTATATTTCCGTAATTCTGTAGCCTACTCTAGAGTATATAGTCAAGCCAATATAAAATTAAGAAGTAGTTGGGTTGGCTATAAGTAAAAAAAAAAAAAAAACTTGACCTTAATAGTGGTCAAACCCCCTTTTTTTACCCTAATGTCAGGGCTTGACATCATGTCATAGCATATCAGAATTGACTTTATGTCAGTTATGTTCGTGTCATATGATGGAGACAAAATAAAAGCATGTCAGTACTGTGAATTACATACAGAAGGATTTCGAAAGTATCCAGGGAGTATGTTTTGCTCATGTCAGAAACCCCCCCTCCCCCCGGTAGGCGGTTCCCTGGATCGTCACTTGAAGCTCCTCTCAGAAAAGGTCTGCTCAGTTTACTTGGCATTTGTGATCACATAACACCCTCCAACTGCGAATTCGACCTTTTCTGTTTTCGTTATCCAAAGCCATGTCTGGGAATTACCCATGTCTTACCAACTTTCGAAGTTACGGCAGCTAATCAGATGAGTTTAATTTTCTCAACCATTCCCGAAAACCTTTCAGTATCATAGTGTACTGGATTCTTGGCCTTATATATACCAACTCGACGGTATGACCTCTCGTCACTTCGAGATTGGCCCTCGAGATCGACGGGTTCAAGCACGATGCCGTGAATGCCCTCGTCAAGCGGGTATTTGGGGAGTTCCACCTCGTAGACTGGGACCAGTCTTAGACAATAGAGACCTCTGCTACCATCAGGGGCTAGACTTTTTCGCCCATCGTCAAAGAATATCTCATCAATCTTGTCTTGCTCCTCGTCCGGGCGGAAAATATGGCCCTGCATGATGAGTGAGCCCCCGACCAACGCCCCGAGTGGCGCTTCGAAGCTGATAGGAGCGACGCAGACCTCGTGGACCCTTAGCCCCTGCTCCCAAGCTGGCACGCTGAGCAGATCGAAACTGTCGCCGAATTCTCCATAGCTTATTTTATCAACATGTTTTCCAAGACTCACGTCTGCAATGGCTTCGACTTTCCCCATGTGACCTGCCCATGACCATGAAGGCGCGATGTAGGATGAAGTTTGAGTTTGACCGGCACTTCCCAAAGTTTCTTGTTTCTGCCATTCAATCGGCCGCCAAAGCATTTGGATGACAACTAACCACGATTCGAAGTGATTTTGGGGACGGTATCTGATCACTGGTTTCGAGCGGCCTTCTCGGCTGGGTGGGTGTGCAAGTGAGTATTGCACAAGGAGACCGGCCATAAAACTTAATTGATGCTCGCGTTCCGGTGCATCAGTTGAAGGTTCGGACAGGACTGAAGCAATTCCGGATATTGCCAGCAGCTTGTCTCCGCTGTTGGTCAGAGATCGTTGCGAGTATTCTTCCACAATTTCCCACCACAACAATAGCTTCCTCACCGCAAATTGGCAGTCGGGCAGGTGTGCTGACCGGCCGCAAACTGCGGCTAGATTTTGCTGTAAATTTTGGGCGCTGGGGTTGATATCATATGCTTCTGTGCGGCAAAACCATCTGACGACGCGGGAACCAAAAGAGACGAGCCGCTGCGAAAGTAGTCCTTCTTGTAATGTCCACGCTCTTGAATCTATGACTTGAGGCTCGTGAATGTGTTGTTTCTTAACGAATTTCAAGTGCGAAGGATCTTCCTGGAATCCGAGGTCGACTGGTAAGTGGAAAGGGCCGTCAATTGGATGCGAACGACTTTCGCGCGGTAATGGCTCGTCCCGTAGAAATCCCTCACTGCAAGATGCCACTGTCGCTGCTGAGATGGTGAGGTGGGCGTTACCATAGTAATGGTGCATTTTCGCAACTTCCTCGGCTAACTCGTCCCCCTCATCCTGCACAAGGCATAAACTGTCAACCCAGAGCAGCTTGATCCCCAGCTCACGTGTCACACGAATAGCGTCTGTAATGGTCTTGGGAAGTAACTTGAGTGGCACACCATCTCCCACATCAGCTTTATTTGCCGTTGTAAGTTTAAACACTTGGTCGTGTCCCCAGCAATAGGAGAGTGCAGCATAGGGATCTGCATCTCCATTACTATTCGGACTCTGTGCTTGTACGATCTTGAATTTATCGTCGTCTGAGTCTGGGACCCAAATGAAGCGGCGCGGTCTTATTTTGCTGGATGCTGATTTGCAACTGCCATGGTGTGCCAGACAATACTGTAGCCGACGTCGAATCTGTCCTATTGCCTGACTCGACGAGGTATGTCCGTCGATCAACCTTGCTACGGCATGGTTGGCGCTAGGGTCGTCTGTTTCCTAATAATAAGCAAGACTGATTGAAGGATAATTTAGGAGACGAGAAGTGGAAGAAGGGATGTCGTACCCCAATCAGAGACTGCAATAAAGTCGTGGCGATTCCATTTGTCCGAGTTAGATGGTCCTCGCAATATCACGCTACACCCGAGTATATCGTAAAGTTCCTGGCTTGTGGAGTTACCGACCGGCAGCAGTGGTGTATCATCGGTAGACTTTGAGTCGGGAACAGGCCAAAGCTCTACAGCCTGAAACTCGAAGCACATTTTCTCTCCAGCCTCTATCCAACCCTCCAGACCATCCAGACCCTGAATCTTGCAGTATCCCCGCAGGTTTTCCCAAAGCACCATGAAAAACGGACATCCCGTGCCGGCGGCTGCCTCCACTTCACGAGGGCTATGCTTCAGAGGCAGAAGGAATGTCGGGTACAGTCGTCGGTCGGGTGCCCAGTGTAGACCTGAATATCCCGTCGGCTCGGAGCCCTCCATTGTGATGACCTCCATTTCACAATGATGGCAGGTCTGCCGATTCGTGCTCTGAATCGACGTCATTTTGAAACAGTACAGGCTAAGTAAGAACGCAATAAAATGATGAGCGAGGGGAAATCTCATTTTTTCCCTACCTGAGTCGCTTCAAATAGTCGCATGGATACCTAGGTAAGTGGCGGGTCAGGACCTGCGCTAATAATTCTGCAGGACACGCAGCCAACATTCAAGCATATCAATAGAGATCGGAAATTCGCACAGCAAAAAACGGAAGGTACACAGGTACAAGTACACCCCCCGCGTGCTAACGTTTTTTTACACCACCCATTCGCTATATAAAACAACAATACACAATTATTAACTATACATCTATCACCATATATAAATACTACTATTATTTCTTCTACCCTAGTATTTTAGTTACTTCTTTCCTTATTCTAGTTATAATAATTCATTTACTACTATACCTTAAGGTAAGTATAGTTAGGTACTTATACTAATACTATAATACTAGAAAATTCAATTCTAACTAATAAAGAAGTATTCTTAGTAGTGAAATAATTAATTATAAGAA
Organism: Diaporthe ampelina; assembly: GCA_023522825.1. Taxonomy (NCBI): domain Eukaryota; kingdom Fungi; phylum Ascomycota; class Sordariomycetes; order Diaporthales; family Diaporthaceae; genus Diaporthe; species Diaporthe ampelina. The sequence goes on along the minus strand of JAMFTM010000084.1, from coordinate 216,117 downwards.
TATATAGTTAGTATTATATATAGTAGGTAGTTAGTAAGGGAGTATTATCTAGTAGGTAAAGGAGGATTAGTAGGTCTATAAGTATAGGGTATAAAATATTACCTAGTGTAAGTAGTATATAGTAAAGTATAGCTAAATAGGGTGCTCTAATTAGCTGCAGCATTAGTATAAACAATATACCTGTATACCTGCCGTTTTTTACTGTGCGAATTTCCGATCTCTATCAATAAGTGGGGCTTGTGGGAAGTGTTTGCCTTTTCAGGAGCAGGCTAATAAGACGTGTTTAAAAAACCTTGGGATCACGATTCCTGACCTTCTAATCTCTTAAGTAGTTTCATTCTAAATATATGTATAGAGCATGTTTATTGCTCAAGTTCTTCCGCTAAGCTGAACTGATACTCGGCGCTAAAGACAGAACGAAGTCGCTATCGGTTGTGTTAGAGAGATATGCTGATGCTTACTGGACGAAGACCGATAGGACAGCATTAAAGTTGGGACACAACGCGGTAAAGTATCGCCTTCTCTAAGAAGTCATATGGTTCGGGTGAGAGGCGGTATTGAAGAACAAAGAGGTACCATAAGATTGCATGTGAAAAGTATTGGCAAATCTCCCAACCCGGCAGACAGTAAAACATGGAACAAAGCTAACCACTTGGCTTTCCTTCAATACATTCTAGTCCTACCACCCCGCACAAGATACTCTAGTACCGCAACAACCATTCATAATTTGCTGCCCTGATCTTCCGGAGACACGCTTCTACTGCGGTGCTTCATTAGCTTGGGCTATACCTCCAAATCCATTTCATCCAAACGAGACGGCCATGATTGACGGAGAAGAGCGATTTTGACGAACTGATGGGATAATATCCCCGGAAATGCCCGTCACTTGGAATGTCTTGGACTGGGATCGAAGGCAAACATTCTCGGTAACCTTTGATGGCGACGTGGATTCTGAACAATTGGCAATTGGTATGTCTAATTCCTGTACGGGCTCGTCAAACTGAACTGTGTAAAGCACAGTGTTGGCTATCGTTAGGTGCACCCAATCATTTTCACCTCGTCGGAACGGTCTAACATATGTTTCAGAGTACTTGAGCCGGCATATTAACAGCCTTGGTCCTGATGTCCACGCCATTGAGGTATCTCACGACGGCGAGCTTGTAGAAGTCACTTCCAAACCTCACGAGGACAAGACACATTACCTTTTCTATCCAGAACTCCAAGATCTCCAGAAGTCACACGAAAAGCTTATAAGCAGGAACAGTCTGAGTATCCACAAGCCAAGAACACAAGATTCGAGGATTCAAAAGCCAAGAACGCGAACAGTTCTCCGTGCAGGATTACACGAGCGAGATCGGTTGGCACAAGGAGTAGACTTGGTATCATATCGGGGTCAGAAAGTAGTGTTTAAGTACTGTTTCTGGTCACAACGACTTCCATTCCTATGGAACGAATTAAACATCTTAGCACGTCTTCCATCACACCCAAATATTGTCCCATTTCACCGGGTAGTAGTTGAGAAGCTTCAAGGCGAAGAACAAGAGCGAATAGTCGGCTTTACTTCCAAATTTATTAGTGGTGGTTCCCTGGATACAAAACGCCGATTTTTATTCAAACTCAAATGGCTCAAGCAACTACTACGCCTGATCGATGACCTCAACTTCAAGTACGGTATTCAGCACCAGGACGTCTACCCACGAAATCTTCTTGTGCATGAACCTACAGATAACATCATGCTCTTCGACTTTAACGTGTCAGCCCGTATCGACGCTGCATTTGATCCTGCTAGTCAAGCGGTAGAATTCGACGAGCATAGCGATGATGTCAAAGGCGTGATATTCACTCTATACGAAATCATCACCCGCGATAACGACTTTCGTCTTGTAGAGCCTCGTTTGCAGGACGTTTCCAGTGTACAGGACCTTGGCTGGGTGAAACATCCGGATGTCCGGCTGGATGAGCCTTTAGAAACTTATAGAAACGTGCTTGACGCGTGGGTGCAAAGAAGAAGAGAGCGTGCAAATGAAGACTTGACTGATCAGTCCAGCTACATCAGCTGGCCAGATCTTCCAGACGTCCCTAGGTCATCGATTGAAGGGTGGGAGGCCAGAGCCAATAATATTCAGGTGGTCGAGTGGAAGCGACCAGCACAGAACAAGATCAAGGAAGGCATGTCTGTATTTGCAGATGGCACAGTTGCTGAAACAGCACGGGAGCTAAGAAGGCGTGGAAAGCACCTATGATCACCTGATAGATCAGCACATTGATCACATACTTGCCTACCGAATGCAGATTCACGCAGTTTCCTTTCAGGCATGTGAATCGGTCACCACGGCAGACAATTTCATGCCCATTATAAGCCCGAGTTGTCATTATATTGAAATGAGGGATCAGCATGAAGCCTGGGAGGTCGGTGGGGGGGGGGGTGGTATTCGTCCATTAAGATAATGATAGAAACAACCTTCTTGAAGATATCTTCTGAGCTATGTGCCGGTATGTAGGTTTATATGGTCTGTCCCCTAAATGAGGTGTTCACATTGTCTCTAAGTCCATAATCCGTCTAAAGCTGACCCAGAATCAGCTTTGTTTCAATACTTGACAAGACGAGTGAGTGCTAGCATCCCACCATCAACTCCAGTTCCCTCTACCGGATTACCTCCGGGGCTATCCATGACCTTCATTGATATAGTCTCAGATGCGCGTGTTTGGTTTTTTACCTAGCCAAAAACATACGATTTGTATCTTCCACAAGCCGCTATAGCTATGCAAGCTGCGGTTGCATTTCTTGGTCCGCTCTAGTCTTCAGAGATTTTCTAACCGCTGATTCCAGACCACAACTTGTTGAACAAGGCATAGTGTACCCTTAGCTTTAGGCGCTTTTTCTATTTTGGTGGTGCCTTCTGCGGGCTGACTTTCCGCTCAATTTCGCTGACTTTCCGGGGATCTTCGGAGACCTCGTTGACTTTGGCCAAGTGATCCTTCAAGGCTTTATCCCGCGATGCTGCTTCCCAGTAATGTGTATGTGTGCTCTTGCTCCTTGATGCAGCCTCATACCCCTGGATTTCAAGAGTTTGCTTAATGTCACACATGAAGCAGAGCACTGGGGCTGCAACTTTGATGATGCCTCCACCAGCGTGACTCTCTGAAAGCTTCGGCGGCTTGGGAGGCCGACCTTTCTTGCCCTCCGCGAGATACTGGACATATAAATCTAACTGGTCATCGAACTTCTTCGTATCGACCCCTTTGCGCTTTCTTGTGAGTTCTCCGAGGAACAGTTTCCGGGCCCCCTGCAGCTTTGCCGAGACAATCTCCATGGACGGTCTTTGATTCGAATCCAAGGTTTCAAAGGAAGTCTTGTAGTACCTGTACATCATGTATCCGAGGACTAATGAGGCTGAGCGAGACTGGCCCATCTTGCAATGCACCAATACATTTCGTCCCTGTGCTACTAGGAATCGATCCATGAAGCAGAATGCCCTCTCGAAATAGCTGAGCAAGTCGGAACTGGACTCGTCGTGCAACTCGATGTGGTATTGCATCGGCTTGGAGTTCTCCTGTCGTGACTGCAGTGAGCTCCCACTGGGATCAAGACGCCAATCCCACTTTTTGAACAGGTCTTTCCAGCACTCATCTGTCAGCCAGTCTGTGGGATGTATGGAGACCACGGCATCGATTTGAAGCTTTCTCAAGACTCCCTCCACGCTTCCCGAGTCCTTGATACCGCCAAGATAAAGCTTCCCTTTCCCTTTTCTTAGAGATTTCGAGACAGCCTCTGGAATACCGGTGATATCAGTTACGGGATTCCACTCGGCTTCCACATCAAGCAGATACGAGATTGTGTCCCGGACAGCGTGTTGCAGGCCAACCTGGTGCGGAGTTCCATTCTTCTTTCCAATCAAGATTTCAAGATCGGCTAGCCGGGTCTTTTCGTAGTCTTTGTGTTTTCCATACTCGACCAGCAGCTTTCTGTTGAGAGAATCATAGCTATCGAACCACTTGGGCTGATCCCAGGGTTTCTCCTCCTTCACAGGGTGCTTCTGTAACGCTTTCCATAAGATATCGTCTTCTTCATCTTTGGCTTTGTGCGTGAAGACAACATGATTCTGTCTTGGTGGCGGCGCAGTGGCCGGGCGTGAATTGTTGGGCGATGCCGTGGTTGAAGTGGCACTGGGTCGAGCGGCTGGTTTCCTTGTCTGACGTTGCGGAAGCGCTTTCACGCCACTCATGGATGCCTTCGCGTTGCTCGTGGCTGCAATCGCGCCGGGAGAACCTACCCGGGGTTGACGTTGATCTTTTGGTTTGTTGCTCGGAGTCCCACGCGCATTCATCTTTTGAGGTCTGCGTTGGGTGTCGGATGACATTGTGGTCGGCTTCGATGCCCCTGAAAAAGGAATCGAGCGCCCGTTCAGGGATGCAGGAACAAGGTTCGCTCGGCCTTGACGTTGCCGCCGCACAGGATCAGAGCTCGTGTTGGCAGCGGCTGGGCGGCTCTGAACCCTGCTGGTATACGTCACTGATTCAGAAGGTTGTCTGGAATCCATGCTGCCGGTGGCTTGTTGACTTCGTATACGACACGATCAACGCGTTTTATGCCGTTGCTCTCGATTTGGAAACGTGTACGTGGCTGCGATGGAGGTTCCACTCCTTTATTTTTGTTTTTCTTTCCTGCCCCTGAATGGACCGGAATTGAGCGGGAGCAAGCGCTTGTGAGCCGTGGCCGCCAAGCAGAGAGTTGGAACAAAACGGGTGATGCATTCGTTGAGGACGCAGTGCAAGCGGGTCGACACTTCCTTATAGAAGGACTATGCTGCTGAAGATCCGGAAAATTCGCGGAATCGTGTTGGATCACCAACAGCGTTTGAGCGTCCCGTCGCTTGATCCAAGGTTCATATCTCAGGCCGCGTAAAAGGACCTGAAGTTTATTTCTCAACCCGCCGAGATACCTGCCCCGGTCACTTGTTGAAATGATTGGATCTTGTTGTAGTTGGATTAATATCAGTGCCAATGTCAAGTCGAACTCGCGGCCAGACAGCCGTGGTCTCGGCCGAGAGCGTGCTTCACCACCGGCCAGGCCCTTTGGCCCGGCCGCCAACACCACACTCAGGAACCTGACCATTAACCAACACAAATTCTCAAACGGCCACTAGGGGTCACAGGATGTGAGACCTCTGGTGCTAAGCTCCCAGATGATTTCTATTCTTATCCCCCACTTGGATAATTCTGGGGCCATGAGATGCACTCAAAGAAAAGCATTCCTAGTCTCCCAAAGCTATGTAGAATTTACCTGGTTTCGTTTCTATTCCATACATAGCCGAGGCCATACGCAGCGCCTTCATACAGTGGTAAACGGTCAAGACTCACAAATTACGCTGCAGTCACTGGCGTCGAGGGCAAGCCGCTCACCGGCGACATTATTTTACTTCTATCGGGCCTGATTTGTTGCTCTGCGGTAGTCTCATTTCTCAATCCGATAGCTACATCGTTGCCCACGACAAACAGCATTTCCACAATGAAGCTAGGAGATGTCATCGCGTTATGATGGTTCAGGATCCAGACGTACCCAGGTATACTCTGAGACACACAACACCAATACCCGTATAATCCTCTTCACCACGAACACGAACAGATAAACCGCTCTACTAGTGCTTTCTAACGGCAAGTCTAAAGGGTTTCTCATGATTGATGCCAGAACTCAAGGGAGCCGCACGTTCTACGCCAGTCCAATTCCCATCGAAATAGATCTTCTGATTTAGAAAGTTACCTAGGTATGGATTCCGATGCTAAGGTCTGCCCAGTTACCGCAGTTCAGAACCCACAGAACAGTTCCCGGATGCACACTGTTTCTATGGCCAAACACGATTGGATATCAAATGATTGTGATCTTTCGTATCTCGGATCTCTCCAAAAGCCACGAAGCAGCGCCAAGGTTGTTGTCATCCAGAGAAGTATCATATTGCAAGTCAGGAAAACTGGGTCCGCCTGGACCGCAGTCATTGAAAGGCCTCGCCGCATAAGGATCCATATGGCCCAAATCTTTGTCATCGAAGAACCCGATACGCTCGTATTTCGCCACATCGCTTTCTGTGCTGCCAATTTCTCGCAGCAGGATGCCTTGATTGCGCTGATACGCTATGTGTTTGTACCGGATGACCAGAAGTAGGCAGGATGATCCTTCTGGCACTGAGCAGTATTTTGTGGGATCCTCTGGGTAAAACTCGAAGTCTTTTCGCATTAGCAGGAGACCGCCTCCTCCCCTTCCGATCACCATATCACCGTCACCCTCCGAGGTCTTATAAACCTTAAGATCCATCACTGGAGCCTCAACCACAACCTCGAGATGAGTGGCGCTTGTGTAAATGTCGGCATCCTGTGATTCTGGGTTGAATTGGAGGGAACGAATCGAGTCTGAGGATTCCTCAGGGTCGCTATAATGAAACTCGCACCGAGAATTGCGGGGCAATGACAGCCACGACCAGGTGGGAGCAACGTGTTCAAGTGGTCTTGGTCGACCACTAGGATTCCAGCAATGCCACTTTAGATCGTCTGGTAGGTACTCTTTCCAGAGACCTGCCAGGTATGTCAGGCCTTTCAATTCCGCATGACGTCTCGCAACTCCTGCAAGTGCTGGCACCCTGTCTGTCTCGAAAGTCAATTTAGTCTTCAGGTAATCCTCAGCAATACTTGTCCAACTCATTCCTTGAATCGTCCGACGATTGTACATCTTGGATCTCCAATCGGCCCCTGTTGGTGTGCATTCGCACCATCGGCTTTCTCGACATTCCCAGAATATCTCGTCTTCCAGGAAGTGAATGAATCTTTTCGATAGCAGTTGCTCTTGGAAGACCCATCCCCTGTCGAGTGACGAGCTTGTGACGTAGTGACTATACGGTGTCCTGAGTTCTTGTCGCAGAAAGATAGGCTGCCCTTTGAATTCTGTAACCTGAACCCCAGCAAATGGTTGCCTAATAGTAGAGAACATGGACTGTCCACCTTGAGAGGCGGTAGCAGATATAGTCAGGAATGCATCCTCATAGATAGAGGCCATTTGACCTGCTGCTCGTTCCCAGTCCTTGATGTCATCCTGGATGATACAATAACAATCGATCCAGATGAAGTGGAGATCAAGCCTGAAGGCTGCCTCGATGGCATCCCTTATAAGTGGGTAGAAGTTCTCCTCAGGCACCCCCATCTTGAACAGACTTAAGTTGTGTGCCTTGAGCGAGTTTGGTTCGGTTTGCGGTCCCCACCTATGGCTGAGACACGCATACTTCTGGCGGCCTGGATAATTTTCCACGAGTCGGACACGGAGGGGTTGAATACCCTCAATTTTAAGCACTCGGTGCGGGAGTGGATTGTCGTTTGCCTGCTGACATTCGGTGTGTTCTTCTTCACAGCGAGATATCCAGCCTTTCAGAGTCTCAAAGGCTTCTGTGCTAGATGTATCCCCGGATGGGGGGCCGAGGTCCGCGTCATTTGCAGTGAAGAACTCGTATGTTGGTGAGGTGCCACTGGAAGGAGGTGCGAAAAACGCGAAGAATTGATCCATCCTCCATGCTGGTGAGGCACCACTGGTGTATGCCGAAAATTGAGGCGCCCAAAACTTAGCTTTCCAGTGGAAATGAAGGCCCAGATAAGGCATGCCATCTTGCCCACGTTGACCACTCAAGAATTCAAAGATGACTTGGCAAGACCTGCAATCTGCACCATTTACTGCTAATTCCTCTAGCTTAATGGTGAATTCCTCGGACTCGTTACTTCTTCTCCAAGGGCAGGCATCGCAATAGGCACGCTTTGGAGGCTTCTGACCGATAGCCACTGGATCCGAGCTGGGAGACCGGGCATCCTGGGTTTGGACCAAGTCCATGGCGCTTGTACGATATGTAATGTAGAGAAAATCAATCAAGTTATGCAGGGTTTTACCAACAGCCATGTGGAAGCGGCCAGTGGTGTTGCTTTATAGACGGGCAGACCCTTGCATGTCTAAGGACTACCCCACCATTTGGACCCTATTAGTTACTAGCAGCCTTTCTTATATCCTCTACTCCCCACTCCCACTACAACCCCTTCAGGGGTCCCTAGTTAACCATACCCCCCTAAAAAAAATATATAAGTACTTACTACTAAGAAATTTATATCTTATATCCTCTATAATAACTATTACTAGGAGGAATTAAGGCTATATTAAGGTTATCTTAAAGGTAATTTTAAGTATATTATTAAGCTTATATATTATATTTTTATCTATTAGTATAAGTAACTAAAAATATATTATTAATATTATTATTATTTTTTTTTTCTAAATAATTAATTATCTAAGAAATAAAAACTATTAATATAATTATATTATTAAAAATTTATTAAATATATCTTTATATATTACTTTTAAGTAATTAATTATAATTTAGAATATTTAATATTATTTTAATATATAATATAAGTATTATAAATATTATTTATATAACTTATTTTTTAAATATTAATAAAGTTATTTATTAGTCTTCTTATTACTTTAGGGATATTAAAATAAAAGAAATTAAAAATAATAATTATTTAAGTATTTATAATAAGAAGTTTAATATATAAAGTTATAAATAAAATTATTATATATAAATAAATATATCTAATTTAATAATAAAAGTAGTTATTAATATATTAATAATTATAATTTTATTTATTTTTATTTTTATTAATTTTATTAAAAAGTTTTATATAAATAAACTCCTATTATTATAGGATTCTAATATATATATAATATTATAAAAATATTCTTAAAATTACTTAAAATAATTAAACTAATTATTTTTTAAGTTAATATAATATATAAAGCTTTATAAATAAAATATTTTTATAATATTTATTTAAAAGATTATTAAAATTAAAAGTAAAAAACTATTTATATATATATTATTTTTTTTATTATAAATATTTATTTATTATAAGTTCCTTATTAATTAAGGGATTTTTTTATAATTATTAAAGAGCTATCTAATTACCCTTTTTAAAAATTTTAATAAATAATAAAATTATTTTTTAAAAAATTAGTTTATTCTTAAAATTATACTTTTATTAAAAATTTATATAAATAATCTTTATTAAATATTATTTTTTATAAGAATATTTAAATATTTAAATATTAGCCTTATAATAAGTAGGTTTATTAATATCTTTTTATTATTTAATTTTATTAATTTACTAAATAATTTATTATTATAAGTTTAATAAAAATTATTTAAATTCCTTAAAATATATAGTAACTAAGTATAATTTTAAGTAATATTTAAGTTTTTAATAGTAATTAATTTTTTTTTATTAAATATATATTATATAAAAATATTATTAAATTATTTTAAAAAAGAATAAATAATAAAATATTACCTTAAAGTTCTAACTTTTTAAATACTTATAAAAGCCTTTTAATAGAAAAGTTATAAATATATAAATAAATAAAAAAATAGTAAATTTAAGTCTAATTAACTTTTATTTTAAGAGGAAAAATAAGGAAATAAGGGGTATTAACTTAGTCTATAAGATCTACTAATTATAATTACTTAATAACTTATTTTTTAATTATTTTTATATATAGGTAAATTATACTTTATTAGGAATTACTTTAATAGCCTTTTAATATTCTTTTAAGTAATCTTCTTTATTTAGACTTATATATAATACCTTCTTAATATATTTATAACTTTTAATAAACTTAAAAGATATTAAATAATAATAAATTAATAATTTTTAATATTTTTAATAAAAAAATATATTAATATTTAAAAATATATTAAATAATTATTAAATTACTTTTTACTTAGTTATAAAATTATCTATTATTATCTATTATAATTACTAACTAAATATTAACTCCTAAATAATATTTAAAGAAGCTTTAATTAAATATATTTATTAATTTTTTTTAAAAAAAAAGTCTTAAAATATTATTTATTATTATTATTAATAATAAAAAAAATAAATAAGTATTAAAAAAATTTATTTATTTAATATATATTATTATAACTTAAAATTAGGTAATTAAGATAATTTAGGTAATAAAGTAAATATTTTAATAATTTATATAGTTTATTAATAAAAAATAAGAAAAATAAAGAATATTATTTAAAAAAAAAAGTTTTAAAATTAATATTTTTTATTTTATTATATAAATAACCTATTAACTATTTATTTAGACTAATAATATATTACTATATTAAGGAAATAAATAAATAATACTTAAAAAGTTAATAAAAATACTTAATAATATTATATTATTATTTAAATTAATTTTAATAATAATATATATACTTAATGTATTAATTAGACTAACTATTAAGCTTGTACTATACCTATTTAGTATAGTGTGGGTGCTTGGAAGAAGGGGGGACCTAGTTAGATTGAGCATTCCGAGCGGTAGAGGATATAAGAATACCCGTTGCTGGCTACCTACTAGGTACCTAGTAGGTATGTAGTCTCAAAAACGGCTGGAGCTACAGGTCTGTCGTTAACCGATTTGGGAGCTCCGTTTTATCTTATCGCCGTAACGACTCAAAGCCTGAAAAAAAAAAGTTCAACACTTCTACACCCAAAATCCCATTCGTTGCGAAGCATGTGAAAGGCATGCGACATCGCACCCTCGCAACACACCCAACATGGCAGACAACGAGAAGTCGGGCAATGCCTCCACGGCGTCTTCCAACCCTCCCCCAGCAGCAAAGGAGGCTACATCAGCAGTCGCTGGCCAGGCCGCATCGGATGCGACCGCCAATGGGGATAGCTCCGATCGCAACCCGGACTGGGACAACAGGCGCAAGCAGAAGGACAGGAGAGGGGGCCGTGGTGGTCGGGGAGGACGAGGCGGACGAGGGGTCCGCAGTGGTCCCCATGGTCGCGATCGCGATGGCTCAAGGTCAGTCAGCTTCTTGTCCCCCGTCTCCTCTCCTCTCCTCCCCGTCCATAACTTCTCGACGCATATTTGCTCTGCCCCAAGCGGCTGACCCAATCCCAAGAGGCGAACATGCCCTCAAGTCAGACCGACCCGAGAAGACCCAGCGCCAGCGCCGATTCGCCTCGAACCTCACGACCGGCGAGGATGGCGAGCCCATACAGACCAACATGAGCATCCCCTTCTCCGCCGAGGAGATCGCCGCCGAAGACCGCCGTCCCAAGCGCAAGGTTGCCGTTCTGATCGGCTACGCCGGCACCGGGTACAAGGGCATGCAGATGAACCACCACGAGAAGACCATCGAGGGCGACCTCTTCGCCGCCTTCGTCGCCGCCGGCGCCATCGCCAAGAGGAACGCCGACGACCCCAAGAAGTCGAGCTTCATCCGCTGCGCCAGGACGGACAAGGGCGTGCACGCCGCCGGCAACGTCATCTCGCTGAAGCTGACCATCGAGGACCCCGACATCGTCGCCAAGATCAACGAGAAGCTGCCCGAGCAGATCCGCATCTGGGGCATCCAGAGGACCAACAACGCCTTCAACTGCTACCAGGCCTGCGACTCGAGGTGGTACGAGTACCTGCTTCCCAGCTACTCGCTCCTGCCGCCTCACCCCGAGAGCTACCTGGGCAAGAAGATCATCAGTGCGGCCAGCGAGAAGGGCGTTGCTGAGGAACACTTCCAGCCTTGGGACGACATCAAGGAGTTCTGGGCAGACGTTGAGAAGAACGATATCCAACCCATTCTCGCCAAGCTGGACGAAAAGACACGGGAGGAGGTCATACGGACCATGCACAATGCTACTGAAGAGATACAGCGCGAAGAGGAGGACAAGGAACCATCGTCCACGAAGCGAAAGGCCGACGAGGAGGCTGAATCTGACGGTCCTACGAAGAAGACCAAGACAGAGCAAGACAACACCACGGTTGCATCGGGAGACTCCAAGGCGGTAGAAGGGCAGGCACCAGAGGCCAAGCAAGATGGTGAAGCTGCAGCAAACCCGGACCAGATGGACATCGACTCGAAACCAACCGATGCCCCTACAGAGAATGCCGACGGTACACCGGTCACGAAGCCCAAATACCAGCCCACGCCAGTCGAGATCGCCCTACGGGAGATAAAGACCGCATACGTAGCCGCCAAGCGCAGGTACCGCGTGACGCCCGCGCGCATCGCGCAGCTCCAGGCCGCGCTGGACCAGTACCGGGGCACCAACAACTTCCACAACTACACCATCAAGAAGCCCTTCAAGGACCCCTCGGCCAAGCGGCACATCCGCTCCTTCGAGGTGAACCAAACCCCGATCCAGATCGGCGACACCGAGTGGCTGTCGCTCAAGGTCCACGGCCAGAGCTTCATGATGCACCAGATCCGCAAGATGGTCGCCATGGCCGTGCTGTGCGTCCGCTGCGCCACCCCCATCTCCACCATCAAGGAGAGCTACGGCCCCACGCGCATATCCATCCCCAAGGCGCCCGGCCTGGGCCTGCTGCTTGAGCGGCCTGTGTTTGAGAGCTATAGCAAGAAGGCGGAGTCGGCCTTTGACAGGGAGCCGCTGAACTTCACCAAGTTTGAGAAGGAGATCGACGAGTTCAAGCAGAAGCAGATCTATAACCGGATATATGACACCGAGGAGAAGGAGAACTCGTGAGTTTGACACCTCCCACTAGAACATTTTGGTAATTTGCCGCTTGATTAATGCTGACACTCTCGATCCACAGATTCCACATCTTCTTCCACCAATTGGATAACTTCGAGACGGACTCCTTCCTGTGGACCACGGCGCACGGCTTTGCGGCGGCCTTTGAGCCCAAGGAGCGGCGCGACCCCAAGCTCGAGAAGGCCATGCCTAAGGAGCTGCAGGAGGAGGAGGAGGGCGACGAGGACCCTGAGAACGGCGAGGGCTAGATGCGCCCAGGCGACTTGGATATCAGGGCTGCAGTTCCAACACCTGCTACGGGAGGTGTGTTTAGCTCGGCAGCAGCTACTAAATTTCACCAGACGAAAATCCAGGATATTGTGGGCTTCCAAGCAGCCTGTAAGTGTAATCCAATGAGTTCAATCTGGTCGGTGAGCGGGCTGCACGCTCAGCAGAACACCGGTGAGGTCGATCTGGCTCTAAGCAGAAGCCAGCCAATGAGATGCGAATTGGCTTCAGTCGGTATACATTGGCCAGCGCGAGAGCTGCCACCTCTCAGTAGCAGAAAGAGGCTACACATCAAAGTTGGATAGCCGTGCAGATGTAGCACTAAATCAAAAAGTGCCCCTCGTCTGGTTTGGCACCGCTCTCATGTATAGACCCCAATTGTGTCTCGATGCATGTGAAGCGAAATGCGCCAATGACCGACTGCCAACGGACCTGGAGCATGTAGTAGACATGTGCTATCCCCCCCCCCCCCCGACCACACACTTGCCGCCGAATGCTCACTTCCAAGACGAACGAGCTCCCCAGGGAAACGTGGTCGGCATAGCTCACACCCCATCGTCGCAGGAATTGTCACTGCTAGCGCTCGAGCTGCTCGCATCCGATTTGCAGGCCAAGGCAGTCCAAGCACAGGCATAGGCACTGGGAAGGGAAGATGCAGGAGAGGTTGCAACACGCCGGACGGAACCGTGGAAGGTATGGACAGCTCGGGCACCTGCTGGCAAGCCTCTGCCTTCTCCTTCTTCTCCGCGACCCACTGAAATCTGCCATGCCACATGAATGTGCTGTCCAGGGTATACGCCACAAGCCGCCTTGAGGGGCGCAGGCGTGCATGTTACACAGGCTGTGCACGCAGGCCAATTGTGAGCCGGGCCCACTGATACAGCAACTGCCGGCCCGTCCACGATGCGATCTCTCTGTGTAATGTTATAGAGGTCAGGATCATTGAGGCAGTGATAAAGCCGCCAAGACGAAAGTCGCCTAATGAGCCGTTGTGGAGGGCGGAGCAGCCGCCGCAACGGCCAGCGCCCCCTGGGCACCCAATAGGGAGAAGTAGGGTTTCTGTCCTACCACTCCCCATGGAGAGCTGATGCCACACGCAGCACGGAAAGGGTGTCCACCCTGCCACCCTCTACAACACGACAGGGGCAGTGATTCGAGCAGAGGTAATTCAAGCAGTAGATGTTTCTGCTTGCCTGCCCTGGCTGTGTGGTCGCAGCCCTTGAAGCAGTTCTGAAGTGATCTACGAGCTCTTCTGATGCAGGGTGCCCCTTTCCTTTTCTCTCCAGTCCTATCTGCTAGCATCTGGAAAATTCATGTGTACTCAGATTTCTCTTCCGAGTCGTGGCTCCACAATAGAACTCTATTGTTGTTCGAAGACTTCTCCGCCAGGAGCGCCCCTTGCTAACTCAGTGGGTCGTCCAACGGTGCTCTTATGGAGATAGCGGGGTTGGCATTAGGCGTGGTTGGCATTGCTGGTGTTATTGGAGCATTCAAGGATGCTGTCGATGTTTTCGGGCTGATCACGGATTCGAAGCAACTTGGCCGCGACTACGAGATTCTGGAAAGTAAGCTGGATATCGAAAAAACAATCCTACTGCAGTGGTCGGTTCGCACCAAATTACTCCATCCGCATTACGACAAGCGCTTAGACGAGACTTCCACGCAGCGAGCTGTGGTCAAGATCCTTTCCTCCATAAACATGCTTTTAAGCGATGCAGGGACTCTACGCACAAAATATGGCCTTGAAAGAACAACCGTCAACGAAGAAGAACAAGGTACCAACGTGCCCATGGGACTTCGTCGACTTGCCGAGTTCGGGGGGTATCAAGGCCAGATCGACGGCTCTCGTGAGGATTCCGCGGATCGTGTTGATCCTACCCCCATTAGCGGAAGGCTTATGGATTCATTCAGCAAGGACTTCAAAGCTCTCACGTTGAGAATGAATCTACGACAGAAAACAAGCTCGAAGAGGAACAAGCTTCGGTGGGTTGTTGCAGACAAAGCTAAACTCGGAGTCCTGATCCAGGACCTGACCTATTTCATCACGAAGCTCCACGAGGTGCTTCCGGCTGCGAATTACCCTTCACAGAACCTGGTAGACGAAGATCTCGGAACAAAACGAAGCCTTAGGGAGCTGAAGATTCTGCTTGAAGCCTCAACTGGGCGGAGGAATGCCGTAGAGTCCTCCGCGCGACGGGCCATTGGGAAACTATGCGAGGACCGGGTTCTACAGAGGCTTTGTGAGCCACCCTATGTTCTTTTGACACCCGCACCACTAATTAAGCGTAGGGTTCAGGACTATAGAAGAACGAAGAGCTACCGTTCGACTTGCTCATGAAGAGACTCTGAAATGGGCACTCGGAACTCCCGGTCACGGCCAACACCATTGGGATGATCTCGGCCAATGGCTTACAGGCCAGAATTCAGGTATATACTGGGTCTCTGGCAAAGCAGGCAGCGGGAAGTCAACTCTCATGAAGTATCTATTCCAGAGGCAGGAGACTCGCCATCTCCTAGGGCGTTGGTCTCGGTCTTTTGTCCTCGGCGAGTTCTTCTTTTCGCACGCCGGTACGACAGAGCAAAAGTCCCAGGCGGGACTTGCCAGAACGCTTCTGTACCAGATTCTTTCTCGGAATCGACCACTCATTCCGAAATTGCTTCCAAACATGTGGAAGGAGATACTTGACATCGAAGATGACACAACACATCCGGTATCTTTGCCATCTTGGTCCGAAATGGAATACGCCTTTTCCTCACTCAAGGCTTTGTCGGAGGAAATGGGCAAATTGAGTTTCTGCTTTTTCATCGACGGACTAGACGAATTCGATGGCCGATTCGCCGACGCAATCGAATTCATCAAGAATCTGGCCGCCAACCCGAGAGTCAAGATCGTCCTGTCCAGCAGACCTATTCCGGAATGTGTACATGCCTTCAGTGATTTGCCATCTCTGCATCTGCACCACTTGACGAGAAATGATATTGTGGCATACACCCAAGATCACCTAGGCCGCGACAAGTATATGAGAAGACTTGTCCGTCGTCATCGCCAAGAAGCAGAGAATCTCATCCAGCAGATTGCCGAAAAGTCTGCAGGTGTATTCTTATGGGTCATCCTCGCGTGTCGATCGGTCATATCTGGTTTTGCGGACTGCGACCGAATCTCAGAGCTTCAACGGCGTGTTGATGAGCTTCCACCAGAGCTGGAAGTACTATTCCAGCAAATGTTGGAACGCGTTGATGAACGCCACAAGAAGCAAGGTGCTCGTCTTCTACGAATGTGCTACGACGATTTGAAAAATTCTTGGGGTGCCCGATCTGGTGGAGTGAGCACTCTTTGTCTGGGTCTTGTCGATGATGAGACGTTCGAGGTTGAAGATGCCGCGAGACTGAATTTCCAGGAACAAGCTGATATCTGCAGAGATATGGAAGGCCGGCTGAGAAGTCGCTGCGGTGGCCTGTTGGAGGTGAGGTTGGACATACATGGAGGGTCGCACCTGGGCTTCGCTGGAAATTCAGTCCTAGCGCACGACGCTCGGCTGATTGAGAGCGAGGTCGTCTTCATGCATCGGACCGTTTACGAATTTCTCGAGGATCCTAAGGTGTGGCAGCTCGAATGCCTAGCTATGCCAGCAGATGGGAGGTCTGTTGCCGGTTGTCTTTCGTTGCTCGACTCCTACGAAGCCATGTTTGCTCTCGCCTAATTCGACATTATTTCTCGACAGGTAGGTTATAAAGAGCTGAGAACTGGCTTTTCCTGGGGCTTGAAGTCTGATGGATTGGCCCCCGATGTTGAGGAGAATATCTTCTCAGTTAGGTTCTCTTACTCATCCTCGGAGTAATCAGAAGGCAATCGTATCGCCCCGGAGGACTCTTCCAGCGACTGGCAGAACTCGAAAGCTCAGACCCCGGTGGTTGCCAGCGCCTACCTCTCCTCCTCGCTATCGAGGCTGGAGCCAGACGCTTCGTGGATCAAAGTCTTCGCACCTCGGAGGGGGACAGGCGTCCAGGGGTCTCGTGCGGATGTTTTCCACCATTATATCACGCGGTCAGGCAGCCATTCCTAATTGGCGAGGACAAGGGGCTCCGATATCGTTACGGGACCATGTTGGACACGAAACTGACGATCTCGACACTGCTCGCACGAGGCTGTATTCCAAATGACGCGATCGACAGTGGTCTGATTCCCATGACACCCTGGTCAGCTTGGCTATCAGCTTTGGACCAAGCCAATGATATTGAAGAAAACGATAAGCTCATTTGTGCCGACATTGTTGAAGCATTCCTTCGCGCCGGAGCCTGCGCATCAAGCCGTGGGTCCACAATAATAGGGAGGGCGTTTCTTGGCCGAGAGTTGTCCGCCAGGCTTCACGAAAGAGGGAACGAGTTGCTGAACTTCTTCCCTGGGCAACAAGACAGAAGTCAGTATAACAAACGTCTTTCAACGCAGACGTGTGAGCGAAGGAGAGATGGGTATAACTTTTAGCAAGAGACAGAAAACAGGGTATTAAAATAGCTGTCAAATTTGCCCTAGGGGTTCATATATATATGTTAGTCTATGTTTGGACTCAAGAAGCAGTTATACCCTTATTTAATATCAAAATAGGAATTCCGCTCTAGGAGAGCCTCGGAGTGATTCATGCTAATCTTAGGCATCATCAAAACACATTTTATTACCCCCCCCCCAGCATTTGACGAGGTAGCCCAGGAGACATTCTTTGCAACCCCCCTCTCTCACCATACAAGGGCTGTTAGTCCCAAAGCCCTACCTGCTCCTATCTGAACTGCTGGAATCACCCACTCCAGGCGAGGAAGCACCGGTGTAGGTGTCGGCGTAGGCAGCAATGGGAACATGGGAAGCGGAATCGCAGGCGGCATAGGCAGCTCGGGCGTCGGGTTTCTGCCACGATGTCTTTGTCTTCTCCTTCTTCTGTCCCGCGACCCACTTACATGTCTGCTTCTGATGCTGCTGCTTCTGCACTGGCATGCTACTATTTCGGACATGGCTGGTGCTGTCTCGGGTGCCTGCGTTGTGGTCTCCGGGATTTCTGTGGCTTGGCCATCGGCCATTGCTTTTCCTAAAGATGAAACTGAGTGTTTCGGGATATTCGTCGAACTTCGAGTGTCTGGGAATTAGCTGGCAATTAAAGCGGCCCGGAAACTAGCCGACACAAGATTTTATATTCCGGGGTTTAGGGTGTGGACTAGCAGGCATTACTTGTCTGATTCCTCTCCTAGTATTGGCCGCAGCAAACAAGAGTGTTAATGATTCATGGCTGCGTTCTTGTCAACTTGCAAGTACCAAAAAGTACGATGCACTCAACATGACTCTCATAAAAACGTTGACTCGACTGCATGGACCACACACAACCCTTGAACACAATCATTGAAAAAGCATTACAGCCAATCTCGGGTATAATCAAAACAACCCGTGGGACCTCTCACTGCACTGTCCACCTGGGCACCCGGCATTTGTCCCGGCAACCTCGAATCCCAATGCAACCTGGGCACATGGACATCAGCTGATCTGCTGTATCCGGCTGGCCCAAGTGCTGCGCAAAAAACAGAAACCCGATTTGAAATGCTGACAATTGCTTGGGACCCGCTATGCAACTGCAGCCAGCACCCATCAGACGCGCCGCGGTAATGCACACAACGGTTCCGAGCGTTCCATGAGGGGTCAACCAACCAACCAACTGCTCTCTCTCTCTCTCAACCCTTCCAAGGCTCCGAACCAAAACAAAGATGGGCGCGGGTTCCTCGCAACCAAGCGCGAACGGCGCCGTCTCATTTTGTCAATCGTCGCGGAGTGGCAGTAAATCCACTACTAGTATGGCGTCGGAGGATGGGTCTCTCTCAATAAAATCCGGTGATGATTATCTTTTGGCGAGGGATTTCCTCGACAACAATCGGTATGTGACGGCATCTCATCCATCTCCCCGGCGCATCCGGCTCAGGTCTGACCAAGTTACTCCCAGGATAAATCTGATGCACAGTCTATGGGTCAAGCTCTTCGGATACTTAGTCCACCCAAGCATTCCAAAAGACAGCCCAGACCTGCGCGTGGCAGACATTGGCACCGGTACGGGGTAGGCTCGGATTCGCATCATGGCTTTCTAGTTCTAACTCCCCATCGTCGGTCTGCAGCTGACACGCTTGCAGCATATGGCTCTTTGACGTCCGGGAGCTGGCCGCCCCTTCAGCCCGGCTAGAAGGCTTAGACGTCTCCTTCGATGCCGCGCCACCAGTAGAAACGCTACCCTCAAACGTGAGGTTCAGGCATTGGGACGTGCAGGAGGATGTCCCCGAGGACCTGGTCGGCGTGTTCGATATCGTCCACGTGCGCTTCTTGTCCTTTGTCCTGTTGAATGACCAGGTTGCAGCAGCGGTGGGACGACTCTTTAAGATGCTAAGTTGGTCTTCCCGGCACATTCCGCTCTCGCCATAGGCGGCATTTTCAGATTGTATATCTAAGGTTGGTATAACTGACAAGAAAATTCTCAGAGCCGGGCGGTTATATCCAATGGGGCGAGCCGGACTTCGAATCGATACGTACAGACAAGACAAAACCCGAGAACGAGACAAAAGGCCTGTCCGAGCTGCTACAAATGTTTGCAGCCCAAGACCCCCGCACAAGGCCAAAGTGGCTTGCCAGCCTACCGGCAGCCTTCTCAGCCGCGGGATTCGTCCAGGTGGAAGTCGACAAGAGGGATGCCCCACCTCATCTGGCATTCATGCTACATGAGTGTGGGCTGATGCTGTATGAGGTCTACTGCCGCAAGACGAAGAACGCGATGATAAGAAAAGAACTCAACCGGATCCTGCCCACGGCCGTTGAAGAGACCAAGGCAGGAGCTTACACGACGGCTATGCGCTGGACCGTGGTTGCAAGGAAGCCTGTTGAAGCGTGATTTGAGAAAATCCCGACTGCGTAGGAGAAAAGATGTATCTAGTCGTAAAGAGCGGGAGGGCAGACATTTAGACGCGTAGAGAAATACTTACAACCGCAAGGTGTAAGCAAGGTGTAAGCATATTTGTAGAATTCAGTTTTGTGGCAGGTGTAGGTTGATGTGTAAGTCTTTGGACCTATCCACGCACAGCCCCCCCAACGCACGCCCGTTTCCCACCAAAAACCTTAAAAACTCACCTTTTTAAAACTTTATTTATTAATTCTATTTAAATACTAAAAATACTAAGTTTTTTTAGTTAAAGTAAGAAATATAAAATTTATATATATAAAAAGTTTTATATTTTTAAAATTATATTCTTATTAAGAAAAAGATAAGAATAGAAGAAGTTTTAAAAAGTACTCTTTTTATACCTTATTTTCTAATTTCTTAAATCTTAATTTATATAAGTTATAATTAATACTTTAATAAGTAACTAAAATAATTAATTCTATTTAAAATAAGAAAATATTAATTAAAAGAGTTTTTATTTATGTTAAATTCCTATAATTAATTATTAAAGATTTAAAATAAGTGGAGTAAATTCCCCTACTTTTTCTACTCCACTTTTCTTAAATCTTAAATATTTAATTATAGAAATTTATTATAAATAAAAACTCTTTTAATTCTTATTATTTTATTTTTTATAAATCTTTTTATTATTTAATATATATATAAATATATTTAATTATTTAACTATATTAGATTTAGTTTCTTAACTAAATAACTAGTAACTCCTATTAAAACTAGTTAAGAAAAATAAGGTCTAGGTTTATTAATTTATTTCTCTTTAAATAAAATAGATAGATATTTGAAAAATTTAATATACTATAAGTTAAAATATATTTAAATCCTAGTATATTTTTTATTATTCTAGTATTTTTATAGGTTTAAATATAAAAGGGGAAAAAGTAGCCTTTTTGGTGGGAAATGAGGGTGCGTTGGTGGGGATGTGCGTGGACTGGTACAATTACTTAATATCCAAATAGCGGGCCGAAGCACTGTGTGAGCCAAGTATCGAAAGAACCCACCCACGTCAGAACCGCGTTCCGTGGGACGCGCGGAGTGGAATCCGGGCCGAGATCAACAGCACTTCGGACATCGACGGCGCCCGAGCCATGGTCAGTCAAGAATGGCGTGTCTTACCCTGAAGATAAATTCAAAGTTGCTGATACTATGCCAGAAGCTATCTTGCAATTTCATGCATGCTGACTTTACACCCTTACACGAAAAAAATGCGACCGTCTTTCCACTACTGCTCAGCATTGTTGCTTGAGAGGGGGATTGTCGCAAGAGCAAGAGACTTTTGCGACAGCAAGATCTTCTCGTTCCCAGAACTCCTCGGTGCTCAGCTATCCTCTATCACGACATCGGTGCTAGACGGATACAGCGGTGGTCCGGGATGGGCGCCAGAAGCTGCGCTGATCGGCCCCGACGGAGTGCGAGCCTGCAATGTCACGGTATCCTACACTCATCCCGGCCACGATGACCTCGTTTCTGTTCATGTATGGTTGCCACTTGACAACTTCAACAGGCGTTTTGTGGGAGTTGGAGGAGGAGGATGGTCAGCCGGAGAAACAGGGACCGACCTGAGGTCAGCCCTCGCGTCGCAAGGTTATGCAGTCGCCACTACCAACGCCGGTTACAATCACGACGTCTTCGGTACCGCCGACCCCTGGCTGATGAAGAGTCCCGGAAACCTGGACTACCCGCTCATCGTCAATTTTGCTCACCGAGCTCTGCATGACATGGCAGTCATTGCCAAGCATGTCATACGCGAGGCCTACGGCTCAGGACCGGAATTCTCGTACTGGCAGGGTTGCTCAACTGGTGGACGACAAGGGCATACCATTGCACGCAAGTACCCAGACGACTACGATGGCATCCTGGCAAGCTGTCCTGCTATCAACTTTCCAGCTCTCATGATGGCGATGTATTGGCCACAATTCGTCATGAATCAGAAGAAGATGTATCCACGAGCCTGCGAATTCGAGGCGATCAGGTCTGCTGAATTGCAGTTCTGTGACGGCCTCGACGGGGCAGAAGACAGCACAATCGCCAGACCAGACCTCTGCACTTTCGATCCGATCAGCTTGGTAGGCAAATCCTTCGACTGCGACGGACATCTTACTGTGATGTCAGAAGACGTGCTGGGCCTATTCAAGACTATTGTGAAGGGACCAGTTGATCCGGAGGGAACCCAGCTCTACCCACCAATGGTGCCAGGGACAGCTCTTGTTGGTCTCATGGCGACTGGAAATACCCTCTGCAGCGACAAAAATTGCTCTCGCGGATTGCCGTTCACAATCTCGGATGACTGGATCCGGCTCATGGTCACGAAAGACCCCTCCTTTGATCCAACGAAGATGTCGCACACCGACTATGCCCATCTCTTTCGGGAGAGTGTGGCAGAGTGGGACGCCATGTTCAGCAGCAGTGATCACAACTTGGATCAATTCCGGCGGCTCGGCAAGAAAATTTTGAGCTGGCACTCACTGAACGATGAAGCAGTACCCGTTCTTGCTACGAGACAGTTCTACGAAAATGTGTTGGCCCGGGATCGGGCGCGCAATATCACGACCCAGGACTATTATCGGTATTTTGAGGTCCCAGGCGCTTCGCATTGTTCTGCCCCGGCCGGAGTGCCCTACCCTCTGAATGCGCTGAGAACTCTTCAGGCCTGGGTCGAAGATGATGTTGTTCCCGAGGAGCTCCCCACAGTGCGTCTTAGCCAGGACCCAGCAGATGACACACAGGTTCACCGACCGATTTGTGCATATCCAAGGGTAGCGAGTAAGACGGATCCCGGATTTACTTGCGCAGCCTCTGGTCATGAGGCGACTGAGAAAGAAACAGATGTAAGGGACGAGCTGTGATCAACTCCCTCCGTTCCAACTCGCGGAAGGGTTGTTATTAGCTGAAATAAATTGTTTGAATCGATGATGCTTGCTTCCGAAAAGAAAACCGAATTCATCAATTGAACGTCGCAATTTTCTCATCGCTTGAGGCTTTGGTAGTCACTAGATCAGTTCTCGTGGAGAGGCAGGCTCTCTTTTTGCATAACAACGTGACGTAACTTTTCGAATTGGAAGCCAGACCCGAGGTCTTCGGCAAGTCACTTCTCTGCAAAATATTGGAGTAAAAATATTGGATTCTATGTCGAGGTTTTGGCTGTGGCGGGGTCTTAGTCCCCTAGGTATTCATTCCATTGCGGCAGCAGTGAATGAACGAAACTAAAACACACGGGTAGGTACTATATCGGGCCGAAGCCAGCGTAGTCCCCGTGACCATACCCTGCATCATGACGAGAACTCTTCCCTTAAAAAGGATCTCGCCGTGCTGGGACATGAATTTGCGAATGGTTTCAGCCCGTGGGATTCGGTCACTCTTCGTGCAGCCGACCATGAAGCCCTGGCCCACCCTGCGAAGGGACGTCGTGGGACCATTCCCGCAGGGTCTGGATCTAAGCTAATGCATATCCTCCCGGAGAGGCTAGGTCTTGCCGCTGTCACGGAAAAACGAGAGTGAGCCCCCCCCTGGCTAAATTACACCTACGCACGGGCCACCCAAATTTCTCAAATTCTTTTTAAAAGTAGTTATTTCTTAATAACTCTCTCAATAGTTTACTTAAAATTATATAAAAAATACTTTTAAAGTTCTTATTTAAATCTCTATAAGGCTATATTTTCTAAATATTTATTCTTTAAAATTATAAATTTTACTAATAAATATATAAACTTTAAGAAATAAATATTTAAAAAATATAGCCCTATAGAGATTTAAATAAGAAACTTAAAGGTATTTTTTATATAATTTTAACTATAAGCTTAAGAGAGATATTAAGAAAGAAGTACCTTAAGAAGGAGTTGAGAAATTTGGGTGGCCTGTGTGTAGGTGCGAATTTAGCCAGGGGGGGGCTCACTCTCGTTTTTCCGTGACAGCGGTCTTTCAGGCAACGCCGCCGAACCTGACCCGAGGTCGCGGACGCTACATTGCCCCGTTGGGAGGCTGGGATGCATTCAGTGTTGGTTGTTAGCGTTATCGCATCCTCAAGGAACAACTTACTGGCTGGAGTCGGCAACTAGACCGCGCCAATTGGTAATCGGCCGTGTGTTGGTTTACTTAGTTTCTGTAATCCTGCGGAGTCGCCTCCGAGTGATAGCTCTTATTCAGTTGATGGCAAGGTAAGTGGGCCAGACTGACAGACGGCTGAGCCCACCAACACCAGGAACCAACGAAGGAACAATATGCCAGCTGCAGCAGGCAGATGAATCCTTTCCCGGCCCGCCACCAACGGGTATCGGCGGGGTGGTGCAAGTATCCCCACTCCCATAGTACATTTGACCTGACACATGTGCTGTTAATGAAGCTGTTGGAAGGCCCAATCCTTTCCTAGCTCATAGTTCGCAGCCCCGGTCATCAAGTGCTCTAAATTATGAAATGAATGCCGGAAATGTAGACATCACGACAGTCAATTGAATGGCGCATTATGAATGGGATCGAAGCCATTGATAGAGTTACTCTATTTCAAGATGTCAACCCTTGACACTTAGGCAGGAAAGCTTGAATTAGTCAGACTTCGACGGAGACAAGGGCATAAGTACTGGGTGAGTGCACTGGTTTAGCTGTGTAGGTTGGTAACAGAACTGGGTGGTCGATGTTGGCTGAGCAGGCTGCGGAAGCTCAACTCTTATAGTATGTGATGCCGAACATACTGCTCTGCTCGGATTCGTGACAGCCAATAGACTTTCGTCTCTCGATATCTGCGACGTATTCACACTCCAGCTACTGGCTACTTCTTACTAGCTGCCATCACCCCCTGAATAGCTGCCCAATTATCCAGAATAGAATCTGACTTCAGGCCTGGTCCCCAGAGTGCGTCAATCTTGGTGGCGGTCTCTGCAGTCAGGGGGCCTTTTTGAATCGCGGCAAGATTGCTGTTCCACTGCTCGACAGAGGAAGCGCCGATAATGATGCCATCACCTAGTGAACCATCCAACGCAGAGTTGTGGACCACCCAGCGATACCTACACGTTTCTGTAGTTAGCAGCCGCATTTGGAATTGAAAGCTATGTTTTGATTGAAAAGGGGGGCTTACGCCATCTCCGAGGCCGAAATACCCTCAGCCGCAGCAATCTCGTGCCACTTGTCCAATGCAGCTAGGGCGTTAGGCTTATTGTATATGAACTGATAAACCGTGCCTAGGAAGCCTGATTTGCTCCAGCGGCCAGTAAATGACTGCTCAGAGAACTGCTGAGATTTCTTGGCTAGGAAGCCGCCTGCGATAGGGCTATAGGCGTAGAAGGCGATCTTGTGCTTGCGGAGTAAGGGCAGAAGTTTCCCTTCTGGTAGACGGGCAACCGCACTGTAGCTGCCAGTGAAGACGGATGGAAGCACAAAACCCTCCTCGTTACAAACCTTGATGACCTCTTCGACCTCTTCTGGTGTATAATTTGCAAGGCCAAAGCGCTTGAAAACGCCCTCCTTGTATAGGGCATCAATTCCTGAGAGGGTGTCTTTCAATGAGACACGACGGTCGGGACAGTGTATGTAGAGGATATCAACTTGCTGTACGCCCAGTTTGCTCAAGCTGTCCTTGGCCTGAGCAATAACGGCTTCCTTGGAGGCGGGCTGGGCTGGATGGGCCCCACCGAAGACCTTGGTGCCGATCTCGAAGTGAGAGGGGAATTTGAGGTCGCCTAGGTACCCCTCACATTGCTGGTAGGCAGCTGCGGTGTCGATCTCGTTGACTAGGCCCTTGCCCTTGTTGTCCAGGAGGGCATCAAGCCATGGCTTGCAGTCTTGGGCAGAGTTGTAGCCATGTTCCTTTGTGAAGAGGCCAGAGCCGAAAATAAGCTTGGGCGCAGGCATGGTGGGGTCTGTCTGGATGTACGAAGTTGAGTGTGCGAGGTGTTTTACAATGGAGGAGGGTATTTGATGGTGTTTGAGCTCCGTGTAATGACTTCGTGGTCTTTTTGGATGTTGGGAGTTGGAAGAGGGGCTGGTATTAATACTTGGCCGAATCCAACATAGTAGTACTGTACTAGGTACTGTTGGGTCCCCTAGCGTCCCTGAACTTTTGCAGCGCCCCAGGCAGCCAACCAATACCCGTCATTAAAATGGTACAACCCCAGGTCTTCAGGAATCCTTTTCATCAGCTCCTTGCCAGTGCGAATCTCAATGTGGATGTTTGCTCCAGGCTGGTATAAAGCTTCCTAGGGCTGAATCTTTGCGTGGTGTGACCTTTAATTACAAGCTTTAGGTAAGTACTTTATAATGTTAAACACATTCCAACTCTCCATTTGGGGTTTTCTTAGAAGTCCTTAGTACTAAGCTATACTCTATTATAATCTAGGTATTAGATAAGCATAATGTTAGTTCGGGATATTCCCTAGAAGTTGTGCCTCACCTGGGACCTAGTGGATGGACAGGTCTTCCGACCAATCTGTGCATACTTGTCACGGGAAGGACATAGGAGATGCGGAGCTCTCAAGTCTTGCTCAAAATTTTAGGATTTCGAATAATACCTTCTCTGGCTAAGAAAAGAGAGTAGGAGGAAACGAAGCCTCCAAAATTCTGATCTGAGATATCCAAGGGCCTCAGAGGCTGCAGGTGGTCTGTGCCGAATGTTAAGTTAGGTGCCAGTGTTCTGCGAGAAAATGAAAGCCGGTCGATTGTGTCCAGGTCGCGTACAGCGCTGGCCAAGAGGACGCTCACGGCCCGAAATGAGATTCTCTCTGCCACAGTGGGCGCTTCAACATAAAGATAATGCCATCGGCATTCATGCTGCTGCGCCGCGGATCAAATTTGGGTCCATTTCCTGGCTGTGGACCGGGGTAACATGCAGCAGACTGTTGGTCGCTAGACTGGGTATAACCGTCTCACTAGTTGCCTAGGAGCGGTGACACTGGGAGTGGATGCGGGAGGACAGGCCGACATAGACCCACGAACCTCGGAAATTTTGGACACAATACGACAATGGCCGAATCAGAACGTTGTACGCCTGGTGTGGTAAGGTTCCGTACTTCGGGCACATATTCGTTACCCTGTGATGGGGGTTTAGCATTATTTATAGCGTGCCCCTGTCGCACTGGTTTCTATCTCTTTGCTTCTCGTTTGCTCCCCACGCTTTCGCAATTCTTCTATCCCGTCCAGCGTTTCCTTTGCTACATCTCTACGTCACTTCCACCACAACCCGCTTATCTCAAAATCGTCGAATATCCAACTCATTATGGCGCAAATTTCAGTCTTGAGTTCTCTTCGGGTGAGGCTAATTATCACATTCATGCGACTCTATACTATGTGGATTGCCATCAAGCCTTTAAGACGCGATAAATATATAGCTCAGTCAAAGTATTCGATGCGGCGCAAGCGTGTTCTTATACCCTCGAGGGATCCTGGCCGGCGTATTAACGCGGATCTATACCTACCACCACAGTCGAGCTCATGCGATGCGGACCGTATTCCACCCGATCTCAATCGACCTATCCTCGTTAACTACCACGGCAGTGCATTTGTTTTAACTGGTCTGCTTGGAAGCAACGTACTCTACTGTGCTCGTATCGCCTATGAACTTGATATTATAGTTGTTGATGCAGACTATCGCAAGGCGCCCGAGCACCCGTTTCCAGCTGCAATTCACGATGTCGAGGATGTTCTGCGTTGGGTCTCGGGTCCTGCCACGGGGTTCACCGATTACATGTTCGAAAAGCGTCGTCGTCAGTTGGCGCTCTCAGGCTTCAGCTCTGGCGGCTCGCTCGCACTCGCTGCAGCGTCAGTGCTGCGTGTAGACGCAGATCCGCCTATTCCGGCCAATATTTGTGCCGTACTGGGGATATACCCGTCAACAGATCTTGTCACGCCACCAGAAGACAAGAAGCCACCAAAGGAGGGTATTGGGAAATCATCACCAGAATTCTTCAGGATATGCCTCGATTGCTACGTGCCCGATAAGGAGCAGCGAAAGAATCCTCTAGCATCTCCGGGACTTGCAAAACCAGAAATGTACCCTCAGAACGTGGCGATATTTACGTGCGAAGGTGACGCGTTGGCTCCGGAGGGAAGTTTATTGGCTAAAAAGCTTCAAGATCAAGATGACTCAAGATATCTCGTGAGTGAGATGATGCTGGGTGTGCCTCATGGATTTGATACAGGTGCGGAGCAGGGAACACTCGCATGGGAAAGGAGAGAGGAAATGTATGCGATGGCAGTTAAGATGATTGGCCATGCTGTCCAGGAAGGCTCACTTGAGTAGAATCGTCACCAAGGGATCAATCAAAATGGAGCAGAAGATGTGATAATTGACGCTAGATTGGTGTCATGAAAAAGCCACAGCCTGTAGCTAAGGTGAAAGATGCAGGCAGCACTAGACAATTGAGACGGATATACACTGTGGCATTTCGGTTTCCAAGTTTGCGCCGAAATCACCACGCAGATACCGTGGCTGCGAAGAAGGCATCCTACAAGTTGAAAACTTCAAAGTCCGCTACTTTCAATGTTTATCGGTCGTTCGCCCGCACAGGTACCTATCCACTCCCAACCCGTCATAGTTGCCAATGGAAAAGGCAAAAAGATCAAGTCAATGCACACTTTCACCAGGTTTAATCAAGAACAAGCTTACTAATGGTGTGGAGCATATTTGTCGCCAGTCGGTCCGTACTCCGCGGGTTTCCGCGGCCCTCACAACCAGGGTTGCCACTCACTATACTATATATACTGGGCTCTCTAGTGTAGTGGGAGTGTAAATAAAATCGCTTCAGTATGAATGTAATATAATATAAGGGCCTCCAATATAAGTATATATAATATAGTGGGTTAAAATGTAAAAACTAGGGGGGGGGGGAGTAAAAATACCTATATCTAGTTACGTGCTTAATTATGTAACTAGGTATATAACTAAGTACGTGACTTCATATAGACTAGATATTAGTTAGCTTCTCTCCCTCCTTCTCCCTCCTCCTCTCTCCTCCTTTCTCCCCTATATACCTACCTATTTATACCTAAACCTACTATATTATATCTACTAGGCTTTATAGTGTGATATAATGGAATTTAAAATAGCTTCAGTATAGTGGATGTAGTGTATAAGTTTATATCCACTACACTATACTGAGTGTAATAGGTGTAGTGAGTGGCCACCCTGCTCACAACGCAGCCTGGTATGAGTCGGCTGGCCAACATAATTAAGTGCTTATCATATGGCGCGTTGTTCCGGCTTAATAGAGGAACTCAAAGAATACCAATAGTCCATGGCGCGTACCACAGTCCCATGGATTCTTGAATTCCACTAAAGGATGGGCTTCAATGATCCCTTTCTTGAAGTCCTATTCAGTGGTAAGTCAACAATTCGGGTGGAAGCTTGAGAATGGCAGACGACGTACGTCTTCAGCACGCGGTCTGTAATTAGCCGGGCATTATTGCAAAAGTCGTGGATATTCTACACCCTTCTACTGTTTATAGGGCCGCGGTATTCCGGATCCACATTTGCCTCGCGGTACAAAGGCGGGGTCGTACAGAACTTGTCAGTAGGCAGACAACACATTTCTCCAGTACCACTCTTTTTCGCCAATATCTACAAAGCCAACATTTCTGCATGTTATCATGGTCACATATCTTGATGTCGTCAATGAAGCCGATTCTTTGCCTTACCACAAGGATTCGAGCAAAGATTTATTCCATTTTAGGGTTTCAGGACTGCCGTGTACGCTCGGATGTTGAGCTCAGTCGCCGAGGCATTCCGGGATCTACCGGACTGGGTGTTGGATCATACGGAGGCGATACTGGAATTACAAAGCGGCGTCGACATGTCCGAACGTACCAGGGTGGTAAACCAAAGCTTGTTGGAACTCCGCCGGAGAGGCACATTCTCAATTCTCAGAGGCTGGAGGGACGAGACCTTCCCGGTCTACGGCCCGGATGGACAAGTGCTCCTCCATATTGAGCGTTGTGCCTGTCCCCTCTTGGGTGTTGTAACCTATGGTGTTCACGCTGTGGGATACGTTATCCCAGAAGAGCCCCCATGCCACTGAAGATCTGGGTGTCTCGACGTGCCCAGTCGAAAGCCACGTTTCCTGGAATGCTAGACAGCACGGCGGCTGGGGGCGTCGCTTCAGGGGAGACACCACTGGAGGCTGTGGTACGCGAGTGCGAAGAGGAAGCTTCTCTTCCCCTGTCTCTGGTGCAGCGGAACCTCCAGAACGTCGGTGTCATCACTAATTTCTACGTCCGAGAAGAGCGCTCTGGAGGGGAAGTCGGTCTGCTACAGCCAGAATGCCAACACGTCTTCGGGCTACCTCTGCCAAGTCACGTCATTTGCAAGCCAAATGATGACGAGGCAGATCAATTTCAGCTCTTGAGTCTG
This sequence comes from Diaporthe ampelina, assembly GCA_023522825.1. Taxonomy (NCBI): domain Eukaryota; kingdom Fungi; phylum Ascomycota; class Sordariomycetes; order Diaporthales; family Diaporthaceae; genus Diaporthe; species Diaporthe ampelina. The sequence goes on along the minus strand of JAMFTM010000084.1, from coordinate 185,955 downwards.
GAAGAGGTCCAAAAGGCGTTGAAAAGAAGGGCGTTCAAGCCAAATTGTGCATTGGTGTTGTTGAGGTTTCTGATCTATCATGGAATTATGACAGCTGAGAATGAGAAAAACTATCACGAGATAGTCGAGCGTCTACATAGGCCCTTGGAGTTTCCTACACGGCAACACGAAAGTCTCGCCGTCAGGCTGGGCGATTAGAATTATTTATATGTATGTCCAACTAATTCGCAGCATCTGCGAGTGTGCTCTTTGCTGCTATAATATCAATCAGATATCCTGTGCATTGCTTGTGATCACATTACTCATTTAAGGGACGGCAGCGCCATATGGCCTGGTGGAGGAGTACTCAACGACTTAATGTACATGACAGCGATATCATTGTAGGCGTGAGCGTGAACGTGAGGAGCGTGACGCCGTGCAAGGTCTCGGCAATCGGAAACGGGAAATCAACCCTGGTAGTACCGTTGTCCTAGTGTGAAAGGCGCCGTGCATGGCTTCGAACATAAAAGGAATAGAAACGGAACCAGACCATTGGAAACTAATAGGTGTTGCTGCTCACGAGGCTGACGGCACGAGCCCACTCACACCGTGTTTCCTTCACAGGGATCGGCATTGTGTTGGTGGTTAAAGCTAGGTTTTGGAAATGAAAGCACCACATACGACTTCGGATGTATACGAAATCAGAACGAGACCAGCGAAGAACGGAATAGCCTGACAATGGTGGGTGGCTACGCTTCGGTTTACCCACTGATGGCGCAGTGGACGTTGAAAGCCCCACACAGCCAAGACCAACACACACCTTATAAGTATCTTCACGCTGAAGTCTTATCGAGGAGGGACCTATTGAGACTTCATCCTAACAAAAATTACAAGGATTTGTTGTTTGATATAGTAAGTTAGAGGGAATGTTTTCCCAATTAAGTATAGTTGAATGCAAATAATAGAAACGCGTTGGCTGAAAGTACCTGGTGAGGCGTGAGAAGGTCCTAAAACTGCGTGGCCCTTTTAGTGTGTAGTCGGGTGGGGCTGTTAGTGGTGGGTGAGCCGCAGCGTAGCCACCCGTAGGTACAACAGCTTGAGATCAGCCGTCTCCACGTTGTCAAGCCTCACGATGCTACACAAGCCTGGCGCCACTTTCTCCAATCCTGGTCCAACAACAACCTTCCCCGGAAGATTGTGAGGCGGCCCTCCGCAATTTTCCCCGGAAAATGCACACAACCAGTGTCCCCGGATCTGGGTTCAAATACCGAACTATATATGGCTTGGTGCCCTGTCCTGGGCAGTTGTAGCGCGTCAGTACCAAACCTTACATGGTAGTAGTCTGTGGATTTATGGTCTAAATAGTGGCTATTATAGCTCACCGGGTGACATGTCTGTGCATTACCGAGCTCTTGTGTCAAGTTATCCCCTCGATAGTGTGCATGGATCTCAGGGCGGGGACGTACAATATGTATTGGACCGTTCAGAGAACACCCAGCCACACTCAGTCGGCGGTAACGAAACTTACAAAGCCATCATTTTACCCATCTGCTTATGCTCGATGCCACGCGGCATCTCGCTCATGCTGTTTCTATATGTTAGACGTATACTTCTCAACCTCGCAGATACTACATGATTCCAGTTACTGATATCGTATAACCGTCTCCTGAAAACGAAAACCATGTCTGAAGTGATCAATCATACATCATACAAGCACCATGGTGCCGAGACGAAGCAGCTCCGGAACTTGGGCACTGTCCGAACGCACGATGAGAGCACTTCGGAAAGGATCCTAATCCCACAGCCATCCAACGACCCCAACGATCCTCTGAACTGGTAAAACCACACATACGCTCAAGTACTATACGGTTAATCATTTTTCTGACGGCGTCCGCGTCACCTCTAGGTCCAAGACGTACAAGAACTATTTGGCCGCCCTTATCACATTAGCCCTCATGATATCCATCTTCGCCACCTCGGGCCCAGCCGTCACTCTCGTCGATGTCGCTACAGATCTCTTCGATGTCCAAGTTCCCAGCCCACTCAATCCGGCTAGCTTACAACCTGAGAACATCATGCGGTTCCAATCCGCTACTTCTAAGTCGGCGTGAGTTAAGAGATGAACTCTCGCCCTCTCCTACAAGTCTGGCTGATATCTGCGATGTTTCTAGTTATTTATTCTCCGGCCCAGCACTGTCGATCGGCATGTCCAATCTTGTCTGGGTGCCCCTCGCAGTAAAGTACGGCCGCCGGCCGGTTTATGTTATCACCTCCCTCGTATTCGCCGCAACATGTGTTTGGGCGGCTCAGGCTAGGTCCTTTGAGAACCTGCTGGCGGCCCGGATCGTCCTTGCTTGGTTCGCTGGGACTGCAGAATGCATCGTGCCGCTCACGATCGCCGACATCTTCTTCCTCCATGAGCGGGCACAGTATATGGCGTAAGCTGCCCTTCCAACTAAGCGGATTTCACAGGGGGTCTTTACCCACTAACACAATATTTCGGGCAGGCTGTACTCGGCGGCACTGTTCATTGGTGCATCCCTGGGATCCATCGTTGCTGGTGGCATGTCCATCTCTCGCCCTTGGAACGACGTGTACTACGTGGCCCTGGGAGTCGTCGTGGTCGTCACAGTATTGATATACCTCACCATTCCGGAAACATTCTACGACCGCGCGGCGCAGGTATATGTCCAAGAGCCTACCGCGACAGACCGCAAGAAAGTCGATACCCAAGAGCTAGAACATGGTTCCCAAGGTAGTGCGTCGGACCGCACGCCAGCCAAGAAGCCGATCAGGCAGCAGCTCTCACTCTTCAACGGCTCGTTCACCGAGGAGTCCGTCGTCAAGATCTTCTACCGCCCTGCCGTCATGCTCGCCCTGCCCCCGGTCCTGTGGGCCACCGTCTGCATGGGCCTCGGCGTGGGCATCTTCGTGGTACTCAGCACCGTCGTGCCCACGTCGTTCACTGAGATCTACGGCTTCGAGACCTGGCAGCTCGGCCAAGTGTGGTGGGCTACCATCGTCGGCGGCCTGATTGGCATGCCTGTCGGGGGCAACCTGTCCGACTGGGTCGCCGACGTCCTGTCAAAGCGCAATAAGGGGATCCGCGAGCCCGAGTTCCGGCTCCCTGCGCTCCTGCCCACTATGATCTCGTATCCTGCCTCACTTGTTCTGTTTGGCTTGGCTGTGGAACACAAGCTGCATTGGATGGTGCCTACTGTTGCAATTGGAATATGTAAGTCGCCCATCAGCCAGCAAGGCAGACTCGACCCGATACGAAAGTTCTGACGCGTTAATACTCCCCCACAGACGCATTCGGTCTCTCAGCCTCAAGTGCTGTCACCATGGCATACACCATTGACGCCTACCGACCTGTGGCTGGGGAGGTGGTCGTGACGCAGATGGGGTTCAAGTCGGCCGTCACGTTCCTCATGAGCTTCTATGCCATCCCCTGGATCAACAAGGATGGGTATGCTGGGGCCTTTGCCGTGATGGCCGCCATATGCTTCGTCGTGTTCGCTGGCTGGATCCCCATGTACTTCTGGGGCAAGCGGCTTCGCCATGCCACGTATGACTGGCGCTTCATGAGAGCCGTCCACTGGAGCGCTGACCGTGAGACGGGCGAGTGAGCTGGGCGGCTGTGGTGCAGAATCTCGAGAGCGCTAATGCTAAGTCTAGATGGCACGAAGTTCCGGCTTTTGTGAACATTGTGATGTAAGAATCCGGGATACTTGTTTCAGTCGTTTCTTTCAATCGAGTTTTGACGATGTTAAATCATGACCGAGGAACTGGTCATGCATTTGGCCAACATCGCACGATACGAAACATGGCTCCTCGATCGATTGCCAACGTTCGGTTGCAGCAAGCTAGTAAGAAAAAGCTACATTCAGTTTCTATGGTGAATTAGAAGTTCGAGCTTTTCTTGGGCTTCATCGCATGATTTCATGCCATACAGCGGATGTTGCTGCCTACAGCTACGGAGCATATCCGACCAATCACGATCACACATGCCCTTTGAATCCCAAATTTGGCTAGGCATATCTGTAGCTCGAATCCTTGCGACACTTGAACAGACATGTCAGCTGAGGAGAGAGCCTGCATGCTCAGCGCGTAACGCTGCTACAGCCGGCCCTGAGAAGCTTTCACATCGTGAATCTTTGAATCCTGAATGACAATACAGACAAAAGGCCGTTTTCCCCAAGTCCGAATTAAACAGCCCAAGATGGCAGAAGCGGTGGCTGGTCTCAGCCTCGCAGCTAATATCCTGCAAATGGTCGAGTACGGTGCCGTCTTTGCCAAGACTGCGTGGAAGATACACTCGGAACAGGCAGACCCCGACGTCGTCAAGGAGTTCAAAGAGCTGCAGTACCTCGCAAAGGATGTCGAAAAAGTACTGGAATGCCTCGAGCAGGATATTTCTGCAGCATCCCAGGGGCCAGGTGGAGATCCCCAGCTCGCAGGCCTTGCGGAGGAGTGCCGTCAAGTCACAGTGGAAATCCTGGAGTTCGTGGGCAAAACCGGCAACCAGAAGTCTTGGAAAGCTAGAATGCACAAGGCAGTGAAAGAGGCCTTCCAGCTGACTTGGGGTCAAGGCAAGCTCGCTAAGCTGCAGACGAGACTAGACCGTATGAGGAGTCAGTTGACCCTTCGCTTGGTCTACTCCATAAGGTGCGTACATTACGTTGATTCAAATTTGGGATTAGAGTGGAAGCCTTGGCACGCAGCGTACAAGGCTCCAACTTTACAGCGTTTCGACAGTGGGCTAGCCCATTTGATAGACGAAGCTTAAACAACAAGTCTACGCCCCCATTGATACGTGGCTGAGATGCTAATTAATACACAGGAACTTTGCTGCGGCATCAACTCAAAGGCAGGAACTAGTGCTTCAAAGAATACTCGAAGAGATTAAACAGCATACCGGTACACTGTACTACCCGGTTGATAAAGCCCCCGAGGTTGGACTAGGCACTGCCGCTGTAGACCTCATAGCCATGAAGCAGGAAAGGCTAGCGGGAACACCACGATCTACAGTACTTGGAGAGTCCCTAAGGTTTGACATTCTTCGCATGATGTCTGAACCTGGACGAGCCCTTGAGGGCAGTGACAGCACTATGTTCAGAACCTTTGACATCTCCCCTCAGAGGAAAGAGACGCTGAAAGAGAAACTCCTCGAGGACCTGTCATATCCAGATATGCTCTTTCGAGAAGAATCTGTGGTAAGGGCATCTGAAACAACATTTCGCTGGATCCTTGAGCGCGAACAACAGCCAGACCGCCCTTGGGCAAGTTTTTGCGCGTGGCTTGAAGACTCAGACAAGCAATTATACTGGATCACCGGCAAACCTGGATCCGGAAAGTCAACTCTGATGAAGTTCATTTCACAGCCACCACCCGAAGAGCCCGTACTCAAATCGGAAAGCTCACCTAATGAACCCCGATGCCTACCTTTTCTTAAGAGCTGGGCAGGGAGCTATCCACTCATCGTTGCATCTTACTACTTCTGGGCTCTCGGGTCCCCCATGCAAAGATCCAAAGAGGGCATGTTGCGCACCCTGCTTCATAGTCTCTTGAGCCAGGCGACCCCAGAAGCGATAGCTACGATAATGCCAGAGAGGTGGGAAGCACTTCACCTGTTCGACGAGGACCCGCAGTTCTACACTCAGGATCCACTTCAAGTCCTTCTGTCACGTACCTTTGACTACATGTGCCCCTCAACGAGAATCTGCGTATTTATCGACGGGCTAGATGAGTTCGAGGGCGAGCACGAGGACTTGATCTTGTACCTCCGCGATGCCCTCAGAACCTACCCAATCAAACTATGCGTTTCTAGCCGCCAGTGGCAGGTTTTCGAGGATGCATTCCACGACACACCCAGCCTGCGGCTACAGGATCTCACCCTCCCCGACATGATGGAATATGTCCAATCTGAGCTCTACGCCGGCCCAGCGTTTGCCCAGCTTCGGGAACGGGACCCATACTTTTCCGACAGGCTGAGTGAAAATGTTGCTTTGAGATCCGATGGGGTGTTCTTGTGGGTCACTCTTGTCGTGAAATCCTTGAGAAAGGGAATCACAGCCGGAGATCGCATTTCAGATCTGCAAATACGACTCGAGCAACTTCCACAGGACTTGGAGCCTCTCTTCGAACGGATCTTTGACGACCTGGACCCTGAGTACCTGGACCACGCCATTCAGTATTTTAGGCTCATGGAGGCCTGTAGGGAGATCGGACTGCCGAATGTCATGGTGTTCTCGTACGCAGACGAAGAGGATGAGACGTTCGGTATCAAATGTTCCATATCACCGCTGGATTGGAAAACATATGAGAGCAGGAGGGACCGTCTGAGACGGCGCCTCAACAGTCGGTGCATGGGTCTGTTGGAGATTACAGAGCCAAAGCGGTGCCCACTTCCTGACGAAGTTTCCTTCAATCATGCTTCAGAGTCTCGCGTGAACTACCTCCACAGAACGGTAGGGGACTACATTTCCAGAGACGAAGTCCGTGAAAGATTGAATCGCAGGGCAGGGCGAGGTTTTGACAACGGCGATGACTCACATTTACGCCTCTGCTCCTCTGAGTTGGCATTCTACAAATCCAGTCCTTTGGCACTTGAGAAGACGCATTCAGATGGGCCTAGATCGCCCCTTGAAGAACTGACGGTACCCGGCATCAGGTGTCTTCACCATGCCGGTCAGGTCCAGAAATGCGAGGTGCAGTCAATGCTCCGGTTGGTAGAGGCGCTCGAGAGCTTCTACCCTGTCGATTCAAAGCGGTACTATGATAGTCTTTTCGTGCCTGCCGGGGTGGTATATGAGGGTGGTCACTGGGGCCTTTTGGTTCTACGAGGCATCACGGGGCCGCCTTTAGTAAGAGAGGTGGTTGAACATGGAGTTGTAGAATACATACGCACCAAGTCGTATCGACAAAAACCCGTGCTTACACCAAAGCTTTGGCGCGAATCTTCCAGTGGGAGAAGAGCGCACAGGTGGTTTCCAGGGCGCAAGACAGATATGTGGTCAGAGATTGACTGGCAGCTGGCTGTCGCTGTGGTCTCCAAGTCACCCAGTCTGGCCGCGATCGAGCTCCTACTTGAAATGGGGGCGAATCCACGGTACATACATGATGGGGAGAAGGTTTCTGTCTGGGCGATCGTCCTGATGGTTTATATGCATGCGTGGCAGAGAAATTTGCAAGGAAGAGAAAGGTGGGAGCAAATTGTCTCACTTATGATCAAACATGGGGCCCCAGTTGAAACGAGAATCATAAAGCAGGCGTATGAGGAGTTGGCCAGGCGGCTGCATATGGGAGAGAAGGATGATCCCTTCTGTTTAACCATAGAGAAACAACTGAAGATCATGAAGCAGGGGCTTAGATAGTCCGGGCGGGAATTGTAGAATAGTTATTCTACCACCATCCACGCCCCATTCTACGTACATATTTGCTGATGGAACGGCGCGGTTAATGTTCATGGTCAAGATGCTGGACGGGCGTGAAAACTCGAGGATGCCCATCGGGCCTCATCTGCAGCTATGAGTTCCTGTTCTCTCCGCCCTCATGTCACCGAAATCGCTAGCGACTGACCGCCTTCTCGACCTTGTCCCTAGCCTCATTCTCCCAAACATCCCAGCTCAAACTGTAGTAAAGCGAGTCCCTCCACACATCATCCGGGTGGCTCCCAGGTGGGAGCGGCTTCTCGTTCCCAAACTTCCCGTATTTCTTCCCCAGCGGGAACTTCATGTGGTACGGGATCAACCCGACCTTCTCAAAGCCCATGCGCTCAGCGACCTTGGCACTGGCAGCATTGGCCGCGCTGCAGTACCACTGGATCCTCACCAGACCCAAGCCACCCTCGTCGACCGGTGCAAACCCGTGCTGCAGCAACAGCCCGACGGTGTTGTTCGTGACGTGGGTGCGCTGGTACTTAGGCAGGACCACGATGGCGCCTATCTCGCTGCTCCGAAAGGGCGGGACCGTGTGGATGTAGCCGACCATGCCAGCCAGCTCGCCCTCCGGGTCCTCGGGCGACCGGTCCCGGGTCTTGTCGATGATGGCGAAGATGTGTGACTCCGGGTTGGAGAAGGAGAGGATGGTGTCGGGCCTGGTGAAGGCGGCCTTCAGCTCGGCGACGGTCGTGAAGGGGATGAAGGACATGTTGGCGTAGAGCTCTGGGTGGGAGGCGGACTGGGCGATGAAGGCGGCGCCATGGAGGTCGATGTCGAAGGGGACGAGCTTCACGCGGTCGTTGGCGATGGGCGTGGTGATTGGGAGGTGGAAGACTTGCGATTGGGCCATGATTGTACAGGCGTCAAGCTCGAGAGCAGGCGTGTGTGTTGCGGAGGGAGTTGGACGAACAGAGAGATATCAATGTATCGATTGATACTGAGGTGTTAGTTGTAGGTTGGGAGGCAGGGTGACTCATTCACAAGCGAGATGACAGGTGTTGGAAGGTTGAACGACCGAAATATTCATCAAGTTCTGCCTGCAGATGATATTCCAACGTCATTGATGAGTCAGTGCCCAATTTGCAACAGTATTATTCGAATGAGGTGAGAAAAGCTCACACCCGTTGGGCGTTCCTCCCTGCAGGACTGACGAGCACCCGGGCCCATAGAACGCTCACTTGCGCAGGAGCGAGTCGCTGTCTGGGAAAAACGAAGTGATGCCCCCCCCTGGTTAAATTCACACCTACGCACAGACCACCCAAATTTCTTTCATCTTTTTTAAAGTACTTTATTCTTATTAACTCCCTTAAATTCTAACTTAAAACTATATAAAAAATATATTTAGAGTCCTTATTAATTTATCTATATAGCTATAATTTTTAAATATTTATTATTTAAGATTTTAAATTTTACTAATAAATATATAAACCTAATAAAATAAATATTTTAAAAATACTACCTTATAAAGATTTTAATAAGGACTTTATATATATTTTTTATATAATTTTAACTAGAATATGTAGAGAGTTATAGAGGAAAGACTACTTTTAAGAAGAATTTAAGAAATTTGGGTGGTCTGTGTGTAGGTGTAATTTAACCAGGGGGGGGCATCACTTCGTTTTTCACAGACAGCGGCGCTCGGCTTCGGACCGGATCTGCAACTTAACCTATTTTCCCGGCCCGCCAATATCGTCTTTCCGCTATCGCCGCTTCGGCCATACCTTTAGGCATGTATGCCCATTTAACACCTTTTACGAATCACAAAACTACCTTGGAATCCTTTCTCTGTTGGTTTGTAAATGCTAGCATGCTGCTGAGTGACCTCGGTAGGGGGTGGGGGTTGCGCTCTTAATCCGTATATATCCCGAAGGCGTACGGTCCCTTCACACAGCCGTAAACGCTCAAAGACCCAGCGTTGAAAAAAAAAAAAAAAAAAAGAAAACACCATGTCAATGTGGGCCCCTCGTTGAAGTCAAGTCCCAGCAGTGCTATTTCGGAGCTCTCAGCTCACCCTTCCGAGGTCCAATACACTATTTCCTGATGGGAGCGGCAACAGCTCAGCTATGGAACCTTGACCTGCGGCCTCTGCCACATGAGAAGGGTGCTGAAAACAGCAGCCACGGCCACGCCCAACAAGATTCGCATCTGCAGGTTGAAACTCTGTACAAAGTGTCCTCGCACAAGGTATTCAGTGTCAGGGGGAAGATCCCCGATGGTCGCCGCAGATCGGAAGATGCCCCTTAGTGCTTCTGGAGTCACAATATCAGAGAGGACATCTCGGACCCAGCTGTTGCCCACGGCGGTCGCGATGGAGAGGATTGTAGCTCCACCCAAGAATCGGAACTGGATCACGGCGGCCGATCCAGCCGCTATCGTCCGCGTTAGCACAGGATCAAACTTTCTGAATGATTGAACCGGAACTTACCAAGATCTTTCATTCCTACTACCGCCGGGGCCAGCAGCGTGGCCGTGCCGACCGCGAACCCCATCCCGAAGCCTATGCAGACCTGAAGTCCATAGAGGCCAGGCCAGTCGCGGTCACTTGGGGTAGTCAGCGTGGTAACAAGCACCAGGCCAAGTATCTGGAGGAGTTCTCCGAAAAACATCAGGTATACAGGTGCGACGCGCTTTTTTTTACATGATGCTGCTGCTATGATAGCGCCGATTGGTGACGCAACGGAGAACAAGATGAGCCGGACTCCAGCGTCCAGGGGGCTGAGACCAGCTGCTGTCTGATATCGGAGTGGGATTAATACAATGCAGGTCACACTGACGGCGCCAGTCAGGAAGGTATTCCTATGAAGAGAGGTGAGCGATACGATACCCGGGTATTGGCTCAAGCAATTGGGGTGGAATGGGGTGAAAGGATCGTGGGATACGTACGCGAAGAGGCCCATGATGACACGATTCGTGCAGAACTTCCATGGAAAGACCGGTTGTACTGTGCTTCCAGGGCGACTGAAGTACCATTGGCTCAACAGAAACAGTATCCAGGCTACACCGGACCCACAGAGGGGACCGATGACCCTGGCGTTCCTCCATTGCAGCAATGAGGCAGCTTCTTCGAGGCCGGTGATGAGGAGTGCTACGCCGGCAAGAGTAAGCACTGAACCAACGAAGTCAAAAGTCCGGATGGAAGGGCGAGCAGGAGGATTGGGACGCCCATGGTATGGGAAATTGTTCGGGACGGCGAAGTATAGTCCAATAGCGCACAAAGCCGCCAGGGGTACACTAAGGATGACAATATATCAGTGAACGCTGCCTATCATGGCATGCACGTCAGATGAGCTTACTTCAGAAGGAATACCCATTCCCAGGACCCACTGTTCGTGATCAGACCCCCGAGGACAGGGCCCAGAGCAAACGCTATGGCAAATAATATCATTACGAACGTCGTGTACAGAGGGAACTTTGGAGGCGGGACAAGCTCGTAGATCATTGCGGTCGTGAGACCGTAGATGCCGGATCCCCCAACACCCTGCAATACACGAAAAACGATCCTGTGAATGTCAGCGAAGAGGGAAAGAAAAAGGCCTGCGGTCAGTCTTTTGGGTAATAGGACTCACAACTGAACCATTGTTTTCGCGCCTCCGCATGCCCCCGAGAAGGCGGCAAAAATGATGAAGGCAGCGATGACAGTGGATTTCCGTCCCAGCATGTCACTCACCCGAGCCCAGATGACCAGACATCCTATGGGTCAACAAGGTTCAGTAAGGGAATGTGAAGATGGACAACTCGCGGATTCTTCCTTATTCACGTACCTGTATATGTCAAGAGGTAGGCCGTCACGATCCAGCTGCTCCTGCCAAAGTCTTCAAGGTCATTGGTGATGGCAACCAGGGCTGTCCCAATGACAGTGACCTCGAAATTTACCAGAAAAAGGCCGAGGCATAGTCTGTTATGGCAAATCATCAGCATGGCTTCAAGGATTAGTATGTGTGTTCGACCGCACTTACCCGAGAGAGATGGCTTGTAGCCTTGCTCCAGTCAAGTAATGAGGAGCATTATCAGACGGTGGAGGCTTCTCTCCTTTCTCTGATAGAGATGACGGAGACACGGCATTCATTTCTGTGGTAGCGGTGTCAGGGTCGAGGCCGTCTTGACTTGTGGGAGACATGGTCAACCAAGCCTGAAGTAGTCCCGTCAGAGATTAACGAAGGCTCGAGATGGCTAGGAAGGATTGTTGAATTGCGGTTTGAAATTCAAACAGGATAGAAAAGATAAGGAAGGGAAGCGTGAAGCAGCTTTAGGGTGATTTGGAGGTCAGCTGGGCCGTCAAGCCTGGGAGATAATCAGGTCTGCCTGCCAGCATTCAGCCCGGATTCCTCGTGTAGGTGTCTTTACTGCGCCGCATTGGTGGCGTACTCGGAGATTCTCGGTGAATTGGGAACGACGGCTGTAGACATTCAGGTATGCCTTGGAATTAATGACGTTGAAGACTGAGCACGAGATTTAGAAGTACTACTACTCAAGGCCACCTAGGCACCCAGCTTAAATATTGATTTTTAAAATATATTTTTATAACCCATATCATACCTAAGAAGATTATTATATTATACATACATTTATATATGTATTATGTGTACACTTAATAAGTAGCATAAGATTAGTATTTATTACAAAGTTACTTATTATTTGATTACTAAAAAGTAAATTAAGAATAATATTGGCTATTTATATAGACTAATCAATTATACACTAGTAGAGGTAGATATGACTGCTGAGATTTTACGGCAAAAGATCTTCTAGCTCTTTAAAGCCGGATAGGTTGTCTAACGCTTGGCGATTCGCGTCTTGCAAAATCCATTTACTTCCTAAACCGTCTAGTGTCGCGGAGCCTCGTCAATTGAGTCTCGGACCTTGGCTGCAGTCTTGGCTGGCTGCAATCTAGGCTGCATAGACACTATGCCTTACCTGCCAGCCTGCTTCGGCACCTGTCTAGTTTGCTGGGCGGGCACTGGGGCGAGACAACCAATTACGCTTACACACGATTTGCATGCTCCATGTCGGTTCCACGGCTAATCACCGTTGCGCCGCTAAGACAGGGCTGAGGCGCGGTACATTATCAGGGAGCTTTGAAGGATTCTGCAGCCAGGGCACGGCAGCCTTGATTCATAGAGCACAGCATTACACTATTTGAAGACACGCATACCTTCTGGCCCCCACCGTAACGCCAAGGCCTCGCTGCCTACCGGGGCAGAGTTGAGACTATGATCCTTCCCGCGCGGGAAGGATTGTGTAACGACGAGCAGATCTCCAACGTAATCTTGAATCCTATTCAGGGGTTTCCCGTTTGGTGTTGCATCGAGCTCAGCCGCAAAGAACGGCCGGACTTCAGTTGAACATGCTGTGCGACTGTGATTTCTTCCCAAATGCATGCACGTCGCTGGTCACTCGCTACGAGTCTACGCCGCGAGAACTTCAATGTTGATGCCGTCAGCTGACAATCACTGATCACACCTCACACCCTTGGCATTTCGGCATGTTGCCAAGAGGTAGCAGGGGATAAGAAAATATCAGGTTTTTGAAAGGCTCGGAGGGCCCGCCGAGCTTTCGGCTGGAGTAAGCTCACCAGAGCCAAGCTCGCAACAAGCACCCGTGCTGTGCCTGCCCACCGGACCGACAGGTGCCTTGAACGAGCATCTCCCTCCTGTAGGATCAGCTGTCTCCCCGACACATGGAGTCGCAGCCTCGAGGCAACTGTTCGCATTATTTCCACACAATTCTACAAAGGCAAAGTCTAGCACAAAGTATGTATGCATTTGCTACATGGAACTGTTGAACAGGACGGACCCATTGACTGCTCATTTTCGCTCGGACTCCTTCGCTCCCTCTGCCCCGAAACCCCAATCGGCTAACTACATATGAATGTTACGTTGACCAACTTCCCTTCGATTCGCAAAGGTGTCCTGTGACACTTCCAATCAGCTCTGGAGACACCTGTCTCTACTGCTTGGTTCTGCTTTCCTTCGTAGACTCTATGTCCCATGGCCGCTGACTCATTGCTTGAATGTCACTTGGTGGCTGATTTCCAGTCTCCTGAGTTGTGATGCCAATTTGTGTTGTCCGTAGGATGGCTGCATCTCTAGGGGCCTGTCTCTCACCAAGTTCGATTCCTGTGTGTCCAGGAGTGACGAACCCTGATTCCTGTCCAAGCGCAGTAGTCGACGAATCAATCGCTTCCCACTGGTGATTGCCATCTTTCTTTGGGTAAGGCTGCCCAAAGTACGATGTGCTTCCCCCTTCGTGGTTGTTACGGGTGCGGGCTCTTGACCGTGATTCCGTCGCCCAAGACTTCAATGTGGTATAGAGCTTGATCACTCCAAGATCCGTAAATGCCTTTGGCAGTGATGGCATACAAAGGATTATGAGGCCACATGTCGTCTCAACCACTACCCATATTCCCACGGTGCAGAAAGTATAGGTTATGTCCTTGGAGAGAGAGTAGCTGACGGTGACGGCAAGCCTGTATCCTGCAGCAAAGCACGCGCTGATTCCCGGCATCAGTTCACATTTCAAGGAAAAGACAATCATGAAAAATGCGCAGCTTACAGAATACCAACCATGAAGACGGCAGAAACACCGAGCCGCTTCGAGAATGGCATGTGCAAGCCCCAAATAACCTTTTGTGGTAAGATTAGGACAACTACGTCGATGACAAAGTTGATGGCTGCCGAGGTAATGTCTAGGGGTGTGGTTCGGATGCAATGTCCCGGAACGATAGGGTTCCAGATTTTCTCGTGGGGTACGCATGTGAGGTTGATTGCAATTATTCCAGCGGAATAGAACAGAAGGTCGACGGTTAACAACACCACGCTGATCCAGTAAAAGTAGTTCCGGGTTCCCTTGGGAAGGAATATTCGCAACCACTCCAAGATTATGGCGGCTTTGATGAGCATGATGGTGATTATAAAGAGGTTGGTGGCCAGGTTGAAAAGCTGGCTAGGTCAGCCCATGAATCTGGCTTGGGGAAGTTTCGCGGTCCTTACACGGAACAGTTCTGGGACGTCCCTCAAACGGAAGTCCCATTGATGAATAAAATATCCAAGTTCGACCTGGCGAAGAATGACCGACATGAAAGACGTATAGAAGACCTGAGAAAAGCCCATTAGACACACGATAGGATACAGGTCTGGTGTCTGGAGGCTATAGCACACTCACAAAGGCCAAGATCATCAGGTCTGTGTAGTCGCGAATGTTTAGCCATCAGGTACGAGAAGGAGAGGAATTGTTGTAACGTTTCTCACAATCACTGATGTAAGCTTTCTTTGAGCAGTACCAAGTGCTGTACATTCGCAGTATGACAAAGATCGCCCCAACCACAAAGCAAACACTGTAGATGGCATTTGCCATTGCGCTTCTATTTGGGGGGTTGTCGAAATTCGGAATGACCCCTTCAGGGGGTTGCAGGGCGGGCCCATCCAGCAGAGCCTGCTGTTCGGCAGGCGTCAAGGAACTGAAATCCACTGACATCTTCGACTGAGAGTAAAGATTGTGGTGAGGTAGTTTCTCAAGTCTTGATGAATTTTGGACTCAATGAGTAAACTCGGTTGTGGTTTGGGGACTTATTGAAAGTTCAGGTTTCCAGAAGAAATAATCAGATTCATCCGAAGCATGGTACAGTGAAGTGCGGACCAGATATCCTTCCAGACTCCATTTGGGGGCGACTGCGAGAACATATCCTTCATGTCGATCTCCTGCAGACACCGACCAGTACCAACAGGATCTCATCCGAAGTCTTCTGCAGTGGCGAGCGCCCGAAGAATCCTTCCAGGCTCGATTGGGGAGGGTACCGAGCATGAAATGCAGTCTAATGCAGTCGGCAGTGAGAATAGAAGTAGTGGCGTTTCGTCAGCACCAGTCAGTATCATCCTGTTCTGTTCGGTTCCCATAACCACAATAGGCTTGAATCACTGAAACAATATACGATAATCTACAACCTGTGTTCCTTTAAAGGAATACTAGAATAGGACCGTGGGACTTAACATATTTATTTTCAGGAGCTAAACTTTTCTTATCTTATTTTTAAATATGTTAATATCGTCTTCTACTGTATAAAGTTCGTTATATAGTAGTATAATTTTAACTATAATCTTTTTAAGTTCTTCTACTAATCTAAGATAAGAGTAATTATCCTATAAGAGTGGAATATAAAACTGAGATAGATGTAGACTATAGGGTATTAAAGGAGTATAATATTTATTAATTAATTTAGTACTATTTAATTTAATATTATTAATAAGTGAAATTAGTATAATAAAATAGAGATAAATAGTATTTATTTATCTAATTAAGATAGCTTATCTAAACTAAAGTACTCAGGACTTAGTAATATAGATACAAATAAATATATACCCGTGAAATATATATAGTAGATTTAGAAGATCCCCTTAGTGTGAGTTTGTGGGTGACTGGGTTCTACACTGGCTGCTTAGTCAACCAGTGTGGCCTACTCCGTATTTACCCACACCTTGCCCCTTGCGTAGAAGCTAGGGCCGACTTAACCTGAATCAAGTTGAGGACAGCTGCCTTGTCTGTGTTTCCCCTCTCATGGGACCCGCCCCCTTCGCCCTAGTCGGCCCTTCACAACAAAGAAGCCTTAAGAATTCAAAAAGACCAAAACAAAGTACATCTGCACATGTAGGGGCCGCTAGTCCCCGGACTTGCTAGGGATGCACGGTTGTGCGCATTCCGCCACGCATCCAACACCGCCCCCACATGAAATTCCTCTCTGTCTCGGAACCAGCATCCGTCCACCTGACCAACGTATGCAGCCAAGTAATTTTAAAGGCCTTGTGCTACCCTGTGTGACTGTGTACATGTGCACGCGTCCCTCAGGTCCAGGCTTCCACCTTAAGCGAGACTTCAGGGATGCAAAGGGACAAAGAGAGAGATAAGGTAGGAAAGAAGAGGAAGAGGGGTCTGTTGCGAGCTTCAGCCCATGCAATTAGTTTTATGTCGGCCCTTTGTCCTTTGGTCTCATTCTCTGTGCTTGTGGGGGACTCACACTGTGCTTACAAGACCAATGTACATACAGCTTACTAACAGACACATGCGGCTGGCGAAAGCTCACCAAGAAACGGCGCCGTTGGATTGCGGGAGGTGGTGGTAAGCCTCAGCTTACATACCTAGGGACGCCACAGGCGAGGCACTGGCGGGCAGCTCTCTCACGGGCATGGTCGACACTGGAAGGAGTTGGAATTTCTGATGACATTGGAAACGTGATGCGACTTCCCAAAAATTCACGGACCCTAACTGAAGACCAAATTGGAGCACAACGGCTTCAGATCTTATAATACGGCAGGCGGTTTATCTGAGTGTCATAATGCACCAGGCTGAGGCGATTTGCACAAGGTCCCTTGAAGCATGTAGTGGGCTCTAATTGCCATTTCTCACATTATTGTGCTACAGGATTCTTGTCCGGACTCCCCTATTGGCCTCTAATTCCGCCCTCAGCATGACAAGGTCATTCCGCCATCCAGAATCAGTCCGATTCCGGTGGTGAAACTGGACCGGGGACTACATAAGAAGATGACAGCATCAGCTGCCTCCTCCGGCTGTCCAAGACGCTTCATTGGTATGGTGGCCAGCAGAGCCTCTTCTAGGCCTGGAGCGACATCTGTTGCCCGACGCGTCATGGGAGTGTCTGTCCAAGTAGGACAGACACAGTTCACCCGGATATTATTCGGTGCATTGTCAAGTGCTGTCATTGTGTTAATGACTAGTTTGGTGTTGATGGAGATCGACAGGACGAATGGGGGAAAATAAACCTACCGGCAGTCTTGGTGATTCCAATGACGGCATGCTTGCATGAGGTATATTGACTGGTTCAAGGTTAATTATAAGAAGGCGGAACACAACTGAAAAAAAATAAAGATTCAAGGTTGAAAACATGAGAGAGCGTCAACCACCTACACCATGTTAGGGACTGCCACGAAAGACGAGACCGATGCCAAGTTGACAATGCTTCCTCGGCTGCTTCCTCGGGCGGGATCGCGGCCAGGTTGAAGCTCCTGGGTCATCATGGCTTTGGATACCAGACTGGTGAACAGGAACGTCCCATTGACATTGACATCAAGTAGGTGCTTGAAGTCAACGAAACTAGCCGTCGCGATGGGGTCAAATGTACCACCCGGGATCTGGACAGTGATTAGCCGCAGGTAATTATGTCACCAAAAGGTAATACTCACACCAGCCGAGTGTACCCCATAGTCGATGCGACCAAGAAACTTGCTCGCATGGGCAACAGCAGCCTTGACTGAGTCTTCGTTTGCAACGTCGACTTGAATAGCATCAACTCGGAAGTTATCATGGACTGCCACAGCCTTAGCTTGTGCAGCTGTTTCCTGTGCGCCTTCCAGGTTGAGATCAGCTACCACCAAGCCTGCAGCCCCGTCTTTGGCAAACCCCAGGCATGTGGCTCTCCCGATACCGCTCGCTGGGAGACAGATTAGCATTGATGACATTACAGTGGGACAACACTAAAAACAAGGACAAAACTATGCGCCAAAAGGTCCTTACCTCCACCAGTGACGAAGGCAAATCCGGTGATATCCATGCTGTCAACGTCGAGAGAGAATGAAGACTTGGCTGGGGAAAGAAGCTGCGATGGTTGCTAGAGTACGCCACAAGCGAGCTGACGTGGAAATAATCTTGCAACCACTTGGCTGGGTTTGGGGACGGGTTGGGGAAGTTGAAAATAAATCGAGCGAGCTTGATGGACTCCAAGAGAGGAGAGTCCAGGAGGTGGGGAGCCTTTCCCGCCCCCACGCGTCAGCAAAGGGCTTGGTGCCGCACTGTGTACAAGGCGCCACACAACCTGGCAGTTCGATGTGTCATTTCTGCCTGAGCTTGTACAACTCTCGTGCTTGGCGCCAACATCGGTGAGCTGCATGCCGCATGATACGGGCACGGCCATGCTTGTGCGATCATTCAGCCTCGGGGCTCATTCTTGGCCCCCCGTTCGGAGATTATGTCTCTTAGAAGACTTATCTTTGACCAACAACTTGGCAAGTTCTATCAGCCCTAAATAGCAAAAATAATGTGGAAAGGCCGACATGCAATGCGGGCACGATCCTTCGGGCTCTGAGTGGAGAGGTGCGTGTAACTTCACAACTTTGAGCCCCCAGGTTCCCCCGCGTACTGGGGGGGGGGAGAGGGGGGTGGTTCCCAACTTGTGCCCAACATGGGCAGGCGATACATACATTGGTTGACTTTTCAACAAATGTGGATATGTAAAAGAATAATAAAAGGCTAATGAAGAAATGATAAGGGTTAAGTCGAATTAAGGAATAATAAATTATTAATTAGAATATTATATTAAGCTATGTTTAAGACTTCTTATGAATTTATTAATATTTAATTATTTTTCTTTTAAAAAGAATTAATTTCAAGTCTTAATATTTCTAGAGCTTTTAATAAGTTACCTCTATTTGAATTATAATACATACTTTATAGTTAAGTAAAGAGTGAAAGGCGAGAAAACGTTAATTTTAATACTATAATTTTCCAACCTATATAGAAACTATAAGCTATACTATCTTATAGTATCCTAAAAATATATTATTTCTATTAAGGTTATATTAAATATTAAATATTATAAAATTAAGTAAAATATAGTATTCATATACTTGTTTTAATTTAATATTATCTTATAATTAATAGTATTAATGTCAGCTTAGCTTTAGTTTGTGTTTGGAATATTTCATATTAATGTGAACTAGAGCGGGTTAGTGTTGAAGATAATCTCCGTTCAGCTCATTCGTACTCCCCATTGTGAATGTGTGACCAGTGTCGATGTAATCGAATAGAGCCTGGAGGCGGCGGCTGGATATAATTATCATACATAAACAACCAGTGGGCCAATATAAATCTCATTGAAACCGACACTGCAAATAAAAACGAATACTCATGTCTGGTGTCCAACCCTTTGGCTCCTGTCTCTAAATACGTACTGGAGAGGCTGTTTGTCTTGTGCCGTTTGCACCAACCACTTCCTCCCCAGAACAATGTCTCCCAACGTGATGATGAACGGTAAAAAGCCTCAGAACGGGTGGCCCAGCTATCTTCCGAGTCGAGATGAGGATCCTATATGCATCGTTGGCATGGGTGCGGAGTCATTTCCAGAGTGTATCGATTTCAGACATTTCACTGATACATGAAGTAGCTTGTCGACTGCCTGGTGGAATCAGGTCCCCTTCCGACCTTTGGGACTTTCTTGTTGATAAGAGGTCTGCAAATGGGAAGATAACTGGGGAAAGATTTAACATCGATGGCTTCTACTCCTCTTCTGAAAGTGGAGCGGGCGTGATGGACGTGGACGGAGCCTACCTCATCAATGAGGATGTGCGGTCTTTCGACAACAGCTTTTTTGGTATCAACAATCTTGAAGCTACATACATGGATCCCCAGCAACGTAAGCTCCTAGAGGTCACTTTCGAATGCTTTGAAAGCGCAGGTCTTTCAATGGACAAGGTTGCTGGATCTAACACGGGCGTCTATGTCGCCAACTTCACCCATGACTACTTGCTCATGTCAATGCGAGATCCGGACACCTTGCATAGATATCATGGCACTGGATCCGGAACCACTCTTCTAGCCAACAGGATCAGCCACGCCTTCAACCTCCACGGACCTAGGTCAGTAACACTATCCTCTCATTGCCCTCCGGCACTAATTCAAAGATATCAGTTTCACCCTCGACACCGCCTGCTCGTCTTCGATTCATTGCCTTCACACTGCTGTTTCGGCTTTGAGGAACGGCGAATGCGACGGTGCCATCGTAGCAGCTAGCAACCTGATCCTGACCCCTGAGCCTTTTGTAGCAACGATGAAGACTGGGGTTCTCTCCTCTTCATCAATTTGTCAGACCTTTGGTGCAGGTGCTGACGGGTATGGCCGAGCCGAGGGAGTAAATGCCGTGTATCTCAAGAAGCTGTCTGCCGCGATTCGTGACGGCGATGACATATCTGCGGTGATACGTGGCACAGCGATCAACTCGTGAGTAACTGGACGCTGTCTGACATTGAATGAAGACTGACACTATGCTATAGAAACGGCCGCACTCCTGGAATCACTCTGCCCAGTGCCGAGTTTCAGGAAGCTGTAATCCGAAAGGCATACTCGGCTGCGATGCTTGACTTTTCCGGAACGGACTACGTGGAATGCCACGGAACCGGCACCACGGTAGGAGACCCAATTGAGGTGGAAGCCTTGGGACGCTGCTTTTCTGAGCAACATCGCGACACGCCGGTCTTTATAGGCTCGGTAAGCTGTATCAGATTTCTTCCGTCATCACTCGCACAGGCACTGACTGGATTCTGTTAGGTGAAATCCAATCTTGGGCATAGCGAGGCTACGAGTGGCCTCACTTCGCTGATCAAGGTCGCGCTCGGATTCCAAAGAGGCATGATTCCACCCATGCGCAAGCCAGCCACGATAAACCCGAAGAGCAAGTAGTTATCAACATCCCGTCGCCATATTGTGATAAATAATCGTGGGGTCTCTAACTATTTTTTAGTCCCCTTCAAACAACTAGGCATGAAGATTGTCGGAGATCTTGAACCGTGGCCGAGGAAGTCTATTCAACGCGCTAGTCTGAATTCTTTCGGATATGGTGGCGCGAACGCACATGCCGTTGTTGAGTCTTTCGAGAGCTTCATGTCCTCAGAAAGACCGATTCCCCCCAAAAATGGACTTTACCCAATAGCCAGTGGACCAGAACTTGTTACGAGCTCCCAGGAAGTCATAGTCCTTCCCTTCTCAGCGATGTCATCCTCTTCGCTGGGACAGCGCGGTGAACAAGTCGCTCAAGTGGCACGCCGATGTGACGAAAGTACTCTTCGCAGATTGAGCTTCACCCTAGCCTCTCGAAGACCTCATTTGAATCTCAAAGCGTGCCTCTTAGCACAAATTTCTCACGACTCGGAAAAGGTCCATGTCGAGGTTGTTGAGGCGCTGGCCGACTCACAGCAAGATGCCAAACCCTTGGCATTCATCTTCACAGGGCAAGGTGCACAATATCCCGGCATGGCTAAAGAATTAATGCAGCGATCGCCAGTATTCCTCGCCTCTATACGCGAACAGGATGCAACATTGAGAGCGCTCCCCAAAGTTCATGCGCCGAATTGGACTCTGGAGAAGACAATCATGGACTCTTCCGATATCAGCCAAATTCATGATGCCGCTCGGAGTCAACCCGCATGCACTGCGGTTCAGATTGCCCTGGTTCAAGTAATGACCTCCTGGGGAATTAGTCCTTCTGCCGTGATCGGACACTCTTCCGGTGAAATTGCTGGTGCGTACGCAGCTGGGCTTTTGAGGTATATTCATCTCCTTCTACCATCGCCAAAACCAACTAAGGTTTACCCGTGCGATACTGACAAGATACCGCAGCCTATCAGAAGCAATTCTGACGTCCTATCTGCGCGGCCTTGCCGTGAACAGTGTCCCCACCGAGGCCGGCATGATGGCCACCGGTCTGAGCGTGGATGATGCACACAGTCTGATTTCGGACATGGATTTGCGTGGAGAACTTCAAGTTGCATGTGTGAATGCCCCAGAAAATGTCACCATTAGCGGGTCAATTTCAGGTCTCGATAGAATGTCATCCGTTCTTAAGGATCAGGGCAGATTCTGTCGACGGTTGGAAACAGGGGGCCGAGCGTATCACTCACGCGCGATGAGGGAAGCCGGACTTCTCTACAAGGACCTTCTGCAAAGATATGTCAACGTCCACAACTCGGCAAAAGGTACACACGTGGCCATGTATTCCACTGTGAGTTGCGAAGCGGAACAGGCCCCAGTCATCAAGGGTCCTGCGGCCGGTCCGGAATATTGGCAAGCCAATCTAGAGAGTATGGTTCTATTCACGAGGGCCCTCGATACCCTGAGCTCAGCAGGACAGTTCCATTTCATTGAGGTTGGACCCCATTCAGCTCTTCGAGGGCCGATACAAAAGACACTCGCCAGCCCGTCTCTGTTGTACACACCCACTTTGGTTAGGGGCGTCGACTCCGATCTCAGTATCAAGAAGCTGGCAGCGACATTGTACACTCATGGACATCACCTGTCCTGGGACAGAGTCAACAACCTGCGTCCAACGGACCGAACGGCGATGCACGACATACCCCCGTATCCTTGGGACTACTCAGGCGGATTACTATGGTCTGAAAGTCGCTTCGCCACCGACATGCGACATCGACCACATCCACGTCATGAGCTGTTGGGGTCGCAGGAATTATGTGGAAGTGATGTCGACTGGAAGTGGAGAAACGTCCTTCACCTGGATGAGATACCCTGGATTCAAGACCATAAGGTCGAAGAACAGATTGTTTTCCCCGCTGCTGGCTATATGGCCGTGGTAATTGAGGCGACCTCACAAGTTCTTGCTCTGAAGGCCTCACATGGACAGACTTCACCATCCTTCCAATTCCAGAATGTCAGCTTCAGCGCTGCACTGGTGTTAAGCGATGAGACCAAACAAGCCAACACTGAGCTGCATACAACGTTCTCACGGCGCAGGCTGTCCAACAAGACTGCTTCTTCCATATTCTATGACTTTTCTGTGAGCTCTTGGAAGTCAGGGAAGGCAGTGGTGCACTGCAGCGGTGGCATACGTATTCTTGACGGCGTCTCCACCTTTGAGGGATCTGTCTTAGTCAAGGACGATATTGGCTATAGAGATTGGCCAATGGACCCGTGGTACGAAAAGGCGGCGCATGAAGGTCTATGTTTCGGGCCTGCTCTGCAATCCATCACCACTTTACGCGCCGACAACGCTCGAGTCCGATCCGAGAGCATTTGCATCACTCACATGACACCGCCCGAAACCGAGTACGCAAAGACCAAGTATGCGATGCATCCTATAGTCATCGATGCTTGCTTACAGGCAGCAATCCTTTCAGCCGCATCTGGACATATCAACACATTTTTCCCGTATCTGCCCATCTTCATTGAAAGTTGCCGCATCAGCCCAGCCGCCCGCAGTGGATCAGAGGCAGAGGAGGCTTTCATTCACGTGCGCTCGAACAAGACGGGTGTATCATCGCTTCGCGCGGACAGCAGTCTCCGTGACGCCCTCGGAGTCACGCACATCGATATGCAGGGTGTGCGTATGTCACGCTACAGCGGGAAATTGAACACAAGACCGTCGGTGGAAGGTGACATGTCGGACCGACAACCTATCATGCGAGTCGTGTGGAAACCAGACTTCATCCACGTTGATGCCACCACTCAAGATCCGTTGGCTCAGTACATCGAAGACTCTGCGAGCCTGTCGCAAGCAAGGATGTCCAAGAACGGAGCTATACAGGCCCGTCTAAAGCTTGCCACGACGGTTGGCACCCTTCTCGACCTTCTGGGTCACAAGAACCCACGGCTGCGGGTCTTGAACCTGACCGACGAAAGTGACGATCTTGATCTTGATCACTTGTGGTGCACCATACTCGACCGGGAAACGTCTTTCTCAAGGTGTCGAGACTGGACGAGGCGATCACTGGCAATTGAAGGCCGCCTTGACGGAAGTGAAACAAGTGGCCAGGACGGCTTCGACGTCGTTATTTCTGTGGTACGCTCAGCCCTTTCTTCATGACCGAGAAGAGACTGACACAATATACAGGGAGCCGAATCGGACAATGGCTGGCAATATGACCCCGATCGTATTCTCTCACATGCTGGCACTAGAGGCTTCATCATCACTCGGACGACTGAGACGTCCCAAGGAAGACTGAAAGCAGCCGGATTCGACATTATTATGACT
The DNA here is from genome assembly GCA_023522825.1 of Diaporthe ampelina. Classification (NCBI taxonomy): domain Eukaryota; kingdom Fungi; phylum Ascomycota; class Sordariomycetes; order Diaporthales; family Diaporthaceae; genus Diaporthe; species Diaporthe ampelina. Next base: position 161,775 of record JAMFTM010000084.1, on the reverse strand, counting down.
TATCATGATATCACGCTTGCCACTAGGCCTCCGAGAGGGATTATGACCGTGGCCGGTAGAAGAGCTATCATATTGGTAAGCGATTCAAGGAGCCTAGAAGGGCTCCTCGATCCTTTACTCGTCTGCAGGGAACTGTCCGAGGATTGGGAGCTAATGGAAAAACCATCCAGACTCCCTCGCAGCCATCAGATCCTGTATCGAACCTAGCGACAGCCTTGATGACACGATTGTTGAGTTCGAATGCTGAGGCGGTAAATATTTTGACGCTTGATGAATCAGACTCTGTGACTATCGACAGTGACACTGTATGTCTGTCACTACTCGAGGTTGAGCAGGAGTTGCTAGCCAGCCTGAACACCCAAGCTATGGACTCCCTCCGGATGGTCACCAATTCCGTCAGTGACCTCATATGGATGACAGGCGCTGGCATGCTATCGGAAAGCCCCAATGCGGACCTGACTTTAGCTCCAGGACTGTCTCGGTCGTTGATGCTGGAGCAGCCGGCGCTCAGATTTGTCATTCTGGACATTGGCCGCCCAAGTTCATTTCAAAAGGATATGGATCTCACATGCGAGAACATTGAGAGGCTCCTGACGGCGCCTCGGGAACTCGACGACAAGGAATACATACAGCACAACGGGCTCCTTCATGTCAGCCGCCTCAGTCCCGATTTCGCCGTCAATTCTCTGTTCCGACGACGGCTGCGAATGGAGGATACTCTGCAGACGCTTCCCTTGGCGGAAGCACGTCCAATCAGGGTTGAAATCGGTCGACCAGGGAGCGCCGACACCATCTTCTTCCAACAGATCGACGAACCCTTCGCTGAGCTGCCGCCAGGTTTCATCGACGTGGAGGTGAAAGCCGTGAGCCTGAATGCCAAGGACGTCCACGCGATCCACGGGCTCATAGAAACACGAAAGGGGACCATAGCTCTTGAGTTCACAGGCCGTGTCATCAACGTCGCGGCGGATGTCGAGCACCTGGTTCCTGGTGATCCGGTGTTGGTGTGTGTGCCCAACAACTTTGCAACAGCGCAGCGCGTCCCGGCATGGCAGGCTCATAGGCTCCAACCTGGTGAGGACTTCCGAGAGATGTCAACGCTTCTCGTGACGAACGTTGCGGCTCTGTATGCTTTACGCGATAGGTCGAACTTGCGACGTGGTGAATCGGTTCTGATTCATTCAGGAGCTGGCGCCTTCGGCCTTGCAGCTATCGCCATGGCGCAACGTATCGGTGCCACAGTCTACACCACCGTCGGCTCATCCAGCCGACGTGAGTATCTCGTGAACAATCTAGGTATGCATGGCAGCATCTTCATTCAATGACTATCTCAAAAGTTCCTTCATTCCTCACCTGCTAACATTAAATGTCTCAGATGTCAAACCAGACCATATTTTCTCTTCACAGGATGAGTCATTCGTGGACGGCATCATGCAGAAGACGAACGGACGTGGAGTCTCCGTTGTGATCAACTCTCTGGTCGGTGACCTTATGCATGCTTCTTGGCGTTGTGTCGCAGAGTTCGGCCGCTTTATCGAAGTCGGAAAGCGTGAACTGTTGGACGCGGGTAAGCTCGACATGCACATGTTCACACGAAATGTCTCTTTTACTGCTTGCGACGTCCCGGAGATGCTGTACCACGAGGATGAGTACTACAGAGGTCTTTACAACAGGTGAGATTCAAAATGATCCGTTATACGCATACAACAGTATATCTGACCCATGCTGTCTCCCATGAACTTGCAGTTTATCAAAGGAGGTAATAGCCATGTTCCGATCAGGCGATATCAAGATTGTTCCAATCACCACATTCGACGCTGCCGACATCGCTCAAGCATATCGGTATTTCTCCTCACAAGATCGCATTGGGAAAGTTGTTATCAGCTTTGAGAACGACCAGAGCGTAATACCTGTGAGTATAACCCCCGGTGCAGCTTCTCATGTTCAAGTGAAATTAACAAAATGCAGGTCGCACCTCCGGAATACACGGCCACCTTCGCAAGTGGCAAATCATACTTGCTGGTGGGATGCTTAGGGGGCCTCGGCCGCAGCATCACCAACTGGATGCGAACGCGCGGTGCGAGCAACTTCGTCTTTCTTGGTCGCTCTGGAAGTGACAACCCACAAGCAGCAGACTTGGTTCAGTCCTTGGAGCGCTCCGGATCGCGTGTCATCGTCGTGCGTGGAGACGTCGCCAATCCCAGCGACGTGGCAAATGCAGTGAAAGCTGCTCAGTCCCTAGGTCGTGTGGGCGGTGTTGTGCATGCTGCCATGGGCCTCCACGAGGATCTTTTCAACCGCATGAGTAACGAAGGCTGGCAAACGAGCGTGAGGCCCAAGTGGGCCGGGGCATGGAACCTGCACAATTCTCTGCAGGAAGATGACTTGGACTTCTTCCTGTTGACCTCATCCATGACTGGAACGGTGGGAGTCGCCACCGAGAGCAACTACTGTGCCGCAAATGCCTTCCTGGATGCCTTTGCGTATTGGAGACGGGCGCAGGGCAAGCGAGCTACCTCCATCGGCCTCGGCATGATTTCAGAAGTTGGCTATCTGCACGAAAACCCCAAGATTGAATCTCTGCTTTTGAGGAGAGGTATCAAACCATTGAACGAGGACGAGTTCCTGCATGTCGTTGACCTGGCCATTACCGGAGCGGGCAAAGGCTCGGACAGCAAGACCTCGGCGGCCTCACTAATGCTGACGGGCATGGAGACCTGTGGTGTTCGCGAATTGCTCTCACGGGGATACGAGGTCACCCACGCAGTGATGGACGATCAGCGGTCAGCTATTCTTTCCGCGGCCCTCGAGGCCAGTCAGCGGGATCATCAATCCGCCAACAGCGACAAGAACTGGGATCCGTCCACCGCGCAATGGCTTAAGGGTATCCACCACGACGCAGCAGTCGTGCTGAAGGCAGAGTCAAACGCGAGCTGTCTCAAAGACGCTGTTGAGGGTGTCATTGGCAGGAAGTTCTCGAACTTGTTGCTCATCCCACCGGAGAAGGTCGATTACAAGAGGTTCTTTGCAGATTTTGGAGTGGACAGCATGATTGCTTCCGAGTTTAGAACCTGGTTCTGGAATGTTTTCAAGGTGGACGTGCCATTTCTGGACCTGCTGGGATCGGAGTCGAATCTCAGCACTGTAGCATTACAGGTGGAAGCATCTCTAGTGGCGAGGATGGAGAGCGAGTAGAAAATGGTTGGGCAGATAACGCAATGTATGATTAGAGGGAAGGTATTCCGAGGCAACAAGCTTTTTCACGAGAGTAACACATCGCCAGTTCATGCATAGCCCAATTCCTGGTTCCTATTATTCCAAATGTTGACTATGATGTCTCCCCCTTCCCCCAAGAGAAAGGCCTTTTACATATTTGACTAATGTGTTTTATTTCTAATAATCACTACTTAGGTACTGGTCACCGTAGCAGCCTCCTGGCCCTTCTCCTGCTGCTGAACAGGCGCAGAAGGCGCTGGAGGATCAGCAGCAGGCGCCTGATACGCCATGCCGCCCTGCATCTGGTACCCTTGCTGCACACCGGCGGGGTTGACGAGCGGCTCACGGTGCTCAGACTCTTTCTCCTGTTGGACGAGGTCACACAGCACGCAACAGCATGCTGTGGCGATGTCGGTGGCGCAGTTGCCGCGCAGGTGGTACTTGTCACGCAGGTCGGCGCGCTGCATGGACATTGGGATCCAGTGCAGACCGAAGCAGCCTGTCGCGCAAAAGAGGAGGCACTGTGGTTTTAGCATCCGCATTAGTTTCACGAACCGAGCATCGGAAGACAGCCGTCTGGCCCCTGAGCGGTTGACTCACAGTGGTATTGATCGGCTCATAGCCCTCCATCTTGCCATTCTTGCGCAGCCTGTGATGCGTCTTGCCAAAGGTGACGCATGGCAGGCAGTATGTGATCAGGCAGAGGTCGATGGGGCTGCAGCAGCCAAATAGTGAGTTGTGCCATGGCTGCGCAGTCGCGGGCGAAGAACTCTTGACGACCTCTGAGGGTTTGGCGAGGACCCCGTTCAGGCGCTGCTTCCAGTCCTCAACGTCGTGGTTGTCGATGGCCCCGGAAGAAGCCGGCTTTGGTGCGGTCTGGGAGTAAGCTGGGGCTGCCATTTTTGATCTGCGCTTCTGTGATCCACTATGCTCGCATACGTTGTGCTAAATCAGGATAGGAGTTGCATATATTAAGAATATGAGTTGACCTGGAGCCAGTATTTAGAAACTAGGAGCCGGGAGCCGGGCCTTGAAGAGTGTATATCATGTTCAAGAATGCCAAGGAGATGAGATGCAAGCAGACGGCACGTTCCTCGAGCGACATGTCTCTGATTTAAACAATTCCGTCGCCAAGGCGGCGGGCCAGGGACTTCATGCCAGCTGCCCTAGAGCGGGCTTCAGACGCTTTCACATGAAGTATTTATGCGGCCTCTTTCCTCCTTGACACTTCTCGACGATCCCGGTTGAGGTCGCACGTGCGGTGCACAGATCCAACGGACAATGGAGGCGCCCTTTATCTTTCAGCCGCAGAACGCTACAGGCTGCTTGGGATGAGCAATCTCTGATTTCGGGTCTAAGCACTGACCTCTGCCAGCGCCACAGTCTACATTCGCTTCAGAATGGGAATTTGGCTGCATTCCCGGTCCCAAGCCTGCCTGACCGGGCGACGGAACCAGCAGCCAAAGTTGCTTTCTAACTTCATTCATTTGCTCCAGAGTAGATGTCCCGGTGCCACAAGAGAGTATAGTGCAGGTTGACCGAGGGGCATGGACTATCTGTGAGTTCCTCTATTAAGCCGGAACAACAGTAGGTTCCCAAGAAGGGCAAGGCAATGTATCTTTTAGATAAAAACAGCAGGTTTCCCCATGCGGGGAATTTGACAGTGATTCTCCAATTTACTTCTGAGAGGCATCGATAAATGCAATTTGATCAATGAGAACCCCTAAAGTTGGGTCGTGCGGCGGCTACATTTGCTGCACCGCCAGGTGCGTGGACTCCAGGGACAGAGGTCCGGTTTGGGTTGGCTGCACAATGTAGACTAGGGTACAAATTTCCTCCTCATTGACTCGAGGATGAAAGCAGATAAATACAATCTGGGTCGGAATGTATAATTCTCAGATCAGAATCATCCATGATTTGATTGAAAACGAAATTAACTAGGGCGTAATAGCCTCATCCTCTTCGAAATTAACTAAGATGTAATAGCCTCATCCTCTTCGTCCATCTCGTCTCCGTCCACCTCGTCTTCGTCCATCTCCTCTTCGTCCATCTCGTCTCCGTCCATCTCGTCTTCGTACATCACATAATCCGTGATCTTCTTACCAAGATCAACCAGCTCATTGAATTCTTCTGAACTCAAAGAGTTTCCAAGCAACATCTCAATTTCCTTCTTCTTCTCAAAATCCTTGAGGTACTCCTCCTTCAAGCACTCTAATATAACATCGGTCATAGTATACACAGTCTCTGGGTCTTGAGGCACATCCAAGTCTCCAGACATCTCAATTTCCTTGAGCTTCTTTTCAAGTTCCTTTAGCTCGTTCTGAGAATCCTCAGATTCGTCAAAAAGCTTAAGTTCCTCATCCGTTAAATATTTTGATAGAAGCTCAGTATCACTCAGCGCAGCCTCCCCGGCTTCTTCAGACAAATCCAATTTCATAGCCACAAAAGCTAGTATAAAGTTGAAAGTTGCTTGTGTTGCTTGGGTCTGTGGTCGGTAGACAATAAAAAAGGTTTCGGAGTTGGGAGGAATGTTGTTGCCTCCAAGTAGTGGTCGGGATAGAGATTGGTCGTCCATTTTGATAGAAGTTTGTAGCTGCATTGCGGTTGTGGTGTCTTTAGGCTGGCTGTGGTAAGGGCGTCTTCGGGAGATGGCCCGTGTGATCTTGCGATTTCTGCAGATGATCTTGTTCGAGTAGGACGGCCGGTTCTGCCAGAGTAGAAAGAAGACGATCCTCTGACGCGGAAGAAGATGCCGAGTGGAATAGAGGATCAGCAACCGAGGAAATAGAGGTTTATTTGAAGAATGTATTTGACCAAATACGGTTCTGATCAGGCAGCAAACATATGAGGAAAAAGAGTCGATGGTTTCTCTAACTAGAAATTTCAAAATGCAGCGCAGCAGGGCACCCTTTTATAGTCGTGCTGTGGGCTTCGCGAACGTGCTACACTACGCCCTAGAACACTAGATCACTCACCAAGTGAGTCATTACCTAAAGTTAGCAGAGGCCAGTAATGGGCCATTTATTATATCAACGGATCTAGTCTGCCGCCGGTCTTAACTACCGTAGCGCTCCCTATAGGGTTTCTATAGACCGTTTCCAGCCCACTAAGGTCTGGCGACAGCTATAACTAGCAACGGTCCTTCCTTCCTCAATATGCCTTCAAGTAAGAAGAAGGTCTTCAAGAAGGAAGTTAGGTCTTAGGAGGCCTGGTCTTTAAATTCCTAGATGTTGAGCTTTTGCTTTAGCGTGAAAACTAGCTGAGAGAGATTTCTTCTCTGGTTTCTCTGATGGTATTCCCTTTGGATAGACTCCTTTGCTTAAAGATCTGCTTACTTGCTTACCTGTCTGGCCCCTGGTTGAGTTCCTTCCCCCCTGGAGGAAGGAGCCTTCTGGGGCTTTCTTAGAAGGAAGGGAAGGTCTTAGAAGGAAAGGGAAGGTCTTAAAGAATCCTCTGGTCTTGAAAATCTCTCTGGTCTTGAAGAAAGGTACTGTATTATGTTATAGCTGTTGCTAGACTGTAGTGAGTTCAGAACTGTTTTGAAGTTGTAGAGATCGTAAAGAGGACCGTTTTGAAGCTGAAGGGATGGTCTAGTGACTGTATTCATAGACCCCATAGGGAGCGCTTAGGTAGCCTTGTCTATGTAGTATCACGAGGCTCCTAAAGATCACAGTGAATCATATTTATTGCAGTAATCCCTATCTAAAAATGATACCAAATGGGGATCATCTTGAGACTATTCCTAGTCTCGCCGTTTGACTGGTTCACTGCTTGTCTAGTCTGCGGCACCGTCGGGGGCGATGCTTCCTAGCCTTGTCTGTACTGCACGAGGCTGAGGCCACGTGCCTAGGCAGGAGACTTCTACACTGTTATTGGCATTGTATTTTCTCTTCAACGCTGGGTCTTTGAGCGTTTACCACCGTGTGAAGGGTCCGTACGCCTTCGAGTTGTATACAGATTGAGGGCGCAACCGGCTAGAAATAATACTGGTTCCGACAGACAGACAGACAGTTTGAAGGAAGAATACAGTGTGGCCGAAGCAACAAAAGCCATTCCATGTCCTAGCCAGAGAGCACCATTCAATATAGCGACCCCAGGCTCAGGAGCAAGAAGACGGACAGGGAAGGGCTACATTTTGATGGAAGCAGCACATCGTCAGGGCTCTCTTTGGTCATCAACCGGCCGTGTGGGCCGTCAGACCCGGGATCAGGCAAGTTCAGATGTTCCTCCTCGGGAGTCGGAACGCTCCGAAATACTAAGCCTGTCCCAGTAGATTTGGCTTTCTTCATCCGAGTGCTGCATTCCTGTGTCACGGAGTGAAAAGGGCGGGATGTGGGGGCAATGGCCATTGTTGGCAAATTGGACAGGCTGCTAGGAGCAGGCTGAATTGTCTATTTCTTTCTTCGAGATGTCGAGTTTACCAGTTTCTTCTTGACAGATTTCGGCATCTTCTCTTTCCTCTTCTCGCGCTTCTCCTCTTTGACTGCTTGCTTGTGGGCCTACAACTCAAGTTAGCACGTGGTCCAGACCTTTGCGAGGGAGGAACAACGCAGGACTTACTCGTTTCTCATCCTTGTCCAGAAATCGTTTCCCACGCGGCCGACCATCACCTTCGCCGGCCTCGCTTCCGCTCCCGCCTAATGACGCGCCGTCGTCAGACTCGTCATCTGAGTCGGCGCTGCCTTCAGCAGCGTCGTCTGGGGCGGCCTTGCCGTCCTTGGACAGTACGACCTGGTCAGCGAGAAGGTTCTTGTAGACCAGGGAGTCGCCCTCCCCTGTGCCAAGCTTCCGCCCGTCCGCCTCGATGTCGTACACCTGCTCGAGTGTCTGCGGGATGTACTGGTTGCGGAACACCTCGTTGTCGACTTCTTGCTCGGCGGCGGCCTGGTCGTCGTCGGCGGCCGCCGGCCTCGACTGGTAGAGCAGCTCGACGGTGTTCTTCATCTCGGCCGCCTCGACGGGTCCCTGCGACTCGATGATGAAATCAAACACCGTGCGGTCCGCGAGGGTGTCGACGCCCTTGCGCCGGAAGAAATCGCCCACGTTCTTGATGTCCATGCGCAGGAACTCGAGGGAGCGGGGGTGGTCGTGCTCGACGCTCTGCGACACGTCGATGATGTACAGCGTCTGGTCGTGGTAGAGGATGTTGTACTCGCTCAGGTCGGCGTGCACCAGCCGGCAGACCTGGTACATGCGCCTCATCAGCCCGAGCAGCTGGACGTAGAGGTCCCTCCACCCGTCGCCGTCGTCGCCGCCGGGCACCTGGGCGTCCCGCAGCCGTGGGTACGCCCAGCCCTTGCTGTCGCCCAGGAAGTCCATGACCAGCACGTGCAGCTTGAGCGAGATAGGCTCCGGGCAGGGGATGCCGGCGGCGTGGATCCTCCTGAGGTTGCGGAACTCCTTCTCGGCCCACAGCTTGACCATCTTCCTGTTGTTGCCCTTCTCGGAGCCGCCCTTGAAGCGGTGCTCGCCGGTGATGTACCGCTCGCGGTCCTTGAAGACCAGGATGGCCGTCTTGTAGATCTTGATGGCCTTCTGCGCGGGCTCGGAGCCGTGGCCGTCGCTGCCGTCCGGGTGCAGCACGGCGCCGTAGACGTTCGCCTCCTTGCCCGTGCTGATGGCGCCGTGGATCTCGGACACGACGCCGCGGTTGATCATCTGCAGCAGGATCATGCGCGTGCGCTGGTCCAGCACGAGCTCGCTCGTCGCGCGGTCGGCCTTGTCCTTGTCGCGGTCCTGCGTCTGCTTCACATCGTCGAGGCGGATCTTGGCGGCGTGCTTTGAGAGGGCGGATATTTGGTCGTCCACGTTCGCCTGTGTGTTGGCCGAGGGCTTGCTCGATCTTGATGCGGCGCCTGCTGGCCCATTGGCTGTCTGTCGGTTGAAGGACCTGCCCTCGGGGCCGTCCAGGTCGAAGTCGTCGTCCTCAAAGATATCGTCGAAGTCATCTTCTTCGTTTTCGAGTTGCTCCTCAGTTGTAGGATTGGGTATTGGCTCTTGGAGAGCATCTGATACTGATTTGTCGGCCATGGTGACTTCTGTATGGCCTGGAATGAGGGTTTCGTGTTGTCTCAAGCAAGATCAATGGTGTGCGTCACAGCCGTCACCTTTTTTTGCGGACGGAGAAATATGGTGTTCGTCATCTCAGTCAACTTTTTTGGCGGGATGCCTAGCACCCCGCCAACCAGCTCTTATCGATAAGATAGCAGCGGAATCAATCAAAGTACCCAGGTACCTAGGTACCTAGGTACCTAGACCCCTGTACAGTGGGGCGGGCCTTTAACAAGTGTATAGAGGACGAAGTATAAGCGTGTGGGCCACGATGGGGTTTCTTTTTTCAAAGTGTAGGAAAATCATCCGGGTTTCTAAGAGATTAGATTAGAACGCAGACATTCATACAGGATGTTTGAAATCCTAAGTTGACCTTGCAGAGACAGTCTTGGCGGGCGCAACTTGTATTCGAACTGCGATCTACCGACCTCACTCGACCCCTAACGCAGATCCCCGTTCTGGTTCCCATCGCGCTCCTGTCCCATACGTCTTCCACTTTGAGACTTTCAGCTATAATTGGCCTAGTTGCGCTTTGTTCCGTTCATCTCCGCCTCCCGGATTTTCGTGGCGAAAGACGCGATCTCATTGAGAGTGTGGAAGTCTTTTTCCAGCGCGTCCAGGGCGACAGTGGAGGCGGTCATTGCGAGGCTGACGGCCACTTTCAAGACGCGATGCAGCAGAAGAGCAAAAGCCGTCCCAAAACGCACGTTAAAGTCAGCCGTTCCTCTCATGACCCCCTGAACGGTCTTGGAATACATCTTCTCCCAGGACTGCAGGCAGCCGAGAATTTGGGTCTTGCTCACCCTCAGATCAGGCACTTGGCTGTGGTCCCGCAGGTCTGTCACCCGGCTCAGGAAATCCAGTACCTGGGCGGAGAGGGCACACAGGTCGCTGCGCGCCTGGTCACACAAAGAGGCGTTCGCGGCGGTAGTCACAGTCACGGGCCCCATGGTCGCTCCCTGGGGCGCAGGCGTGGCGTGCGGGCCTCGATAGCCCGATGCGAAGAGCTTGATGGCGAATGCGTCCAGATGAGGAAAGTCGGGATTGCGGCAGGGAAATACGCGGCCGTCGCCGTCGTCGCTCGCACTCGGCCGGTTCCGATATTGGTACATGATGCGCAGCCCTTGGTGGAGGTGCTGAAAGGCAGTTGTGTAGTCGCCGATCATAACCTCTATACTGATAAACATCAGGCAGCTCACAAGCGCGCACTGGGCAGACGCCCGGCTGTGTTCTCCTCTCAGCCGTGAGGCCAGGATGGAGACTGCCGCGTTGTACTCGGACAAGCTGCGCTCGACGTTTGCGACACCGTCGTGCAGATCTTTGAGAGAATTGAGTGCGTGGCGGATGGCTGGATCTGAGAGATTTCCCAGGACCGCCCGGGCCTCGTTCTGGTAGGACACGCCGGCCGGGCGCTTGCGGTGGAAGTAATGGACCAGCTTATTGATGTCATCAGCTGTAACTATGGAGGACTTTGGCTGGTACAAAGAGAGGGATGGCCCAGAACTGGCGGTAGGCGCTGAGGTAGACGGAGGGGAAGCCCCGACGTTCAAGACTCGGAATACGGATGGATACCCGTCGCACACCCTGTCGGTGGACAGGCAACGATGGCACGCTGGCCGCCCTTCATCGCACTTGACTCTTCGTATCCTGTTTCGGGATCAATTCGGGTTAGTATCAAGCCGGCAGGAATCGGGTGGCATTGAGTTTCTTGGATCAACTCTCGCCATCGTCTCACCTGCATGTACGGCAGCCTGTCTTGACCTTTGGCTTGAATTTCCGCCCCAACGGTCGATTGCCGCGCCCTTGTAACTGTTGTTCGCCTTGGCCAGCGGAGGATGACATCGTATTCGAGTCTTATAACTCCGACAATGGGCTGACAGATTCGTATAGATAGATCCTCGAGCGGCACTTAGTGGATCGATAGCGAGCACTACATAGGCTTAAATAGGAAACTGGACCGAAACCTCAAGTCCATCTCGTGCACCTGCTGTCGACTTTGGACTGGTAGAAGCAATTGTGGTCATCGAACTATTATATAATCTGTACGGTTCGAATGGCCAGTCAGTCAGTCAGTCAGCAGCATGCAGAATAAGCTGCATACTGCACACAACCACCAAGCCACCACTACACCACCCTTTACCACCCACCACTTCCCACTAACATGCCAATCCTCCTCCTTAGATAATGAAATGAAGTACAAATAACATTATTCAAAATACAATTTGATTCCTAATTCATTTATCGAAAAAATTAAATATATGTATTAGAGTTATTAAATAATTTAATATTACTATTTAGGTGTTTTAGTAGTAGTGGGAGGTGGTTGTGCTGTATGTACGTGGAATCTTATTGAGCATTACGTAAGCTAAATAGGCACCCCTGCTGCAGGGGTAACAAAAACACCATGCCTACTAGCAACAACCACCCACTTGCCATACAACTTGGATCTGCAGCTTCCCTCGTGAGCGTTACAGTGTCAAGCAATAAGGGGAGGGCCGCAATACATATGAAGCTTGCTAAGTAGCTTATTTTGCATGCTCACTGCCAGCAAATTGTACGTCTCGTCCCTGCTTATGCAGCCCTGCACGTAAGCCTGAGCCGCAACCCCACAGTCGTAACAACTAGTCCGATTTAGGGAAACTGAACGACATCACCTATCACATCGGCTTGCACAAGGGCGTCTCTTGCTGTGCCGTTGCACCCCTTGACCGCGAGTGGTTGTAATTATCGAAATGGCGCTCTCGAAATATATTCTCAGCTGACAAAATCCACCATTACTGGTCTTACTGTAAGCCTAGACCTCATGATACATCGTATTATCGAAGGAGAACTCCATGTCACAGCAACCATGGGTGGAATTCCAGGTGACGCCTCGCTTCTCTTATGATAGACCTCTGTCAGCCTCTCTAGACGGAGGATCAAGTTGGATCACTAGATAGGGGAATCTGTAAAAATAAAACTATATAAAGACGATGGCTCTCCATGTCTAAGGCCTTTCTATCCTGCTTGTAGCAGCATCCACTACTCATCACCTCCAGTCTCAAGCCATCTTCATCCCAGAAAAAAAAAAGAAACACAATCACAAAGTCGCAATGCGCTTCTCGATCCTCTTTTGCTCCCTTGCAGCAGCCGTGGCGGCCTTCCACATCCCAGAGGGTCAGCCCGAAGGTGTCTACGCGGTCAGCTACAACGGAGACGGCACCGAGAACCACACTCTGATCAGCGACACTCAGGCGGTCGAGAAAAAACCCTTTACCCCCCGCGGCCCAACCATCCAGAAGCGTGCAGGTGTAGTCTCCTGCAACCGTGATGAGGCCATCCTCAACCCAGTTGACAACGCCGCGGCCGCCCAGGCGCTTGCCGACCAGTGCGGCCGCGGCGCCGCGGTCGGCGCCAACCTCGACTACTACTCCATCAGGGGCTGTTCCGTATCCTACTTCTGCAACTACAAATCGCACACCCAGGTGTGTACCAGCGACAATGCCTGGGCGACCTTTGGCGACATCAACAATGTCTGCGGCTTGAACATCCCTGGCTGGGAGGTATACTACGACAGCGATGGGTTTGATTCGTACGGTTACGAATGGTTCTGTACCTACCCTGGCAGCAACTTTTGCGGCCGCGGTACTAATGGCAAGCGGTAAGCCGGGATTGCACTTTTTGTTTTTTACTTCGAGAATGCGCCGGTACTCGATTCTGACATTTCAAATCTACTATAGGGCCATCGCATAGCGGATGTCTGACACCCGAGAACCACGTCGTCATCTCTGGCCCAAACCTCACTATCGTTTCACCCATTTGCTCCTCAACGTTAAGGCTACCTCGATATCCAAGGCCTTCTCCATGTTGAAGTTCACAAGACAAATCACATAGATGTAGGGCCACTAGTTAAGATAAATCAACTTTATCTTTCATTGAATGAATATTTAATTATATAAGGGAAGTGACATGTCTTAATTTTGAACCCATGACTTATAGTCTGTACATAGAGATGGGTCTAGGAGTACCTAGGTAGCCAGCTGGCACGGAGCTGGCAGGTGTTCAGCACACAAGCCACCTCCTTGGGGCTTATCCCAAAGGGCCCTGGCAAAGGAGTTCCTTCCTGCACCACAGACGACCACAATACGATTGCACCCTACTTTGCGTACCACAGTTATCTGCATCTCAACTCATTCCTCCGAGAACAGCTCGCCTGCGTATAATTTCGGCCCCTGAGGTCCCGCCTCACATGTGCAAAAAACCCATCAAATAGATTCGTCTCGGTCATAGCAGTCCCCAAGCATGTGCATCTTGGAGTAACAGCATATCAAGAACAGGTATGCTGCGTTGTTGGTGCCTGCCATGACGTCTTTCTGCACTGAGCAGACATTCTGGAACACAAGCCAAGTCAGCGGCTCCTCTCTTCCGAATGTTGGTTCAAAACGTGTGTAATACCTCGTATGGATCGCCGGGTCCGTTTATCTTGCCGGCAGCATTGGCGTCCTGGCAACAGCTGGCAGTCGTGGAATTGTCTATCGGCCATTTCATTTTGCCGCCGAGCAGTGCCTCTATATCAGAGCCTGAAAGATTCTCCAATTTGCTCAGGGGGGATTGGCACTCGCAGAGTCTGGTTACTGTATTCGCATGCGCGGCTCTGCGTCGTGCAGAGTTATGACCATGTCAGCGTATCGGTGCCACTGCAGCTGTCTGATTCTTATGTATACTTACCTAATCAGTGCCAGGATGAGTAATAAAAGCAGAGTTGATGGCTCTCTCATTATCTCGAATATCAACTTCTTTGGTAAAGATGGCGGATTTGCTGTACGCTGTCAAGATTGTTGCTTAAAAATGTTGGTGTTAATGTGGACGGTAAAAACGCACTGATGTCCATTTTAGACAGTTTTTGAAGGTGCAGGTTCTTGAGGTCTCCGTGGACGGATTTGTATTGATCAGTTGTGACAGTCACATCGGTGTTTGTCACCATTCAAGTTGACTGTGACACTCAGCTGATGACCACGTAGAGTCAATGCACAGAGCTCCAAAGGCAGTCAAAGTCAACACCGCATGGTTTACACGCGTTTAAGGGGAGGAGGAACCACGCAGGCTTGGAAAATTGCTTCTTTTCTCGAAGATATCAACCGCGGCAAAATCATGGAGCCCCCCTCAGTCATGAGCATCGATGGGGCTAGGATCATTCCTACTGGTCAGCGCATTTATGCATGTGTTAATGGCTGTCATGCTCTGTCTCCTCGGATTTTCATTCTGAGGTTCAACAGCACAGCGAGCGTCGATGCAGACCATCCGCGGTGCGACAAAACTTACGGTGCCGGTCTGTGCTGGAAGATAGTGACTTGAGGAGCCGTTTGTAACACACGATGAGACTGTCATGAAAGGCGCAGTTGGTCTCCCTGAATCTTGTCAATTTTGTGGTCCTCAGGGCGGCCAGTGACGACATCATGTCGATCGTCTCCTGCAACAACCCGTGCCTAGGTGTTGTAAGCGCCTTAAGCCCGACATCAGTTAGCGCAGGGCGCGCCCAGATACAGTAGTTTGCCGTTGGACACGCTCCTCCTTTCGAACATAAATCTAACAAATTCCTCCTTCTTCTGATCGCAATAAGTCCCATAACTCATCATATACCTGCGTTACTTTTTCCCGAATTTCATCGCATTCCCTATCGCATCGCTCTGCCACACATCTTGCGTGCAATACCAACAACCAACCCTTGGGAAATTTTGAAACAGTAATTTTCCACAACGCAGACAAACCACCTCGTTTACGTGCACAATGACAGCTACGGACACCTTTGATCTCCCGTACACGTTCGCCCACGACGGCTGGTCTATTAGATACCTTGTCCAGGACAGCCCCAACTCTTCTTCACCTGGGTCACCAAAGCCATGGGTCGTCTTCGTCCACGGCACCCCGTGGTCCTCAGACGTCTTCCGACCCTTAGCAAACGCGTTGTTGGCCACGCATAGCTTCAGCGTGGTCCTCTATGATCTCGCTGGATACGGACAGTCACAAGTATTCGACAGATCTCAGGCAAAGTCCGAGCCAGACACCTCCGTGAAGTCACAGGCAGAGATACTGGCGGCATTTCTGCAACATCTCCACCTCGATGGCAAAGACGGAGACGAAGAGGAAATCCCCTATGTTGTTGCTCACGACATTGCCGGGGTCATAACAATGAGGGCACACCTGTTGCACGGGTGCGAGTACCGCAGTCTATGCCTCTTGGATACGAACTGCGTCCTACCCTGGGGCGACAAGCTTTACAGTCACTTCCGGGAAAATTCAACAGTGTTCGAAGACCTCCCCGCTGGTGTATTTGAGGGCTGTCTGAGAGCGATCATACAGAGTGCGAGAGTCAAAGGCCTTGGACTAGGACCTGAATGGGAGGATGTCCTTGCGCGGCCATGGCTGACTGGAGGGGATGCGTCTGATACAAGATTGGGATATGACCCGCAGAAGAACTTTGTCAGGCAGATCAAACAGGCTGATGACAGTCACACGGCGGAGCTCCTCGACAATGGACTGTATTCGAAGGTCCGCTGTGATGTCAAGATTCTCTGGGGGGAGCAGGACGGGTGGATCCCGTACCACAAGATGAAGGCCCTTGCAAAGATGCTGGGAGATCGACTGAAGGAGTTCGTCACGGTGCCGGAGGCCGGCCATTTGATTATGCTCGACCAGCCGGAGCGGGTGACGTTGGAGATCTTCCGATGGCTTGACAGGCAAGCTTGAGATTTGACGTTTAACATAACGATAGCGACGAATGATGTAGGCCCGGAATTGTTTAGGTCGAGGGTATCTTCTCATACTCTTTAGCTATTTGTGGTACGACCCAATTGGCAGTCATCCTCATATGTACATCGGCCTGATCCAGTACTACTACGTGGTGAACATGACGATATCTACAACAAAAAAGATGGTATCAACAATACTCAGTATACCCGCCCGTCTCTCTCGTCACAGACTCTCCGTCGCCTTTGGGAAAAGAATGGCAGTTGTTCCCGACACCAACACGGGCGTCCCAGCAGCCTTCGGCAGCATATTCGACTGGCTCGCCACGGGGATGGGCTTCGCATCGCTCGCCAGCGTAGGGCCCGGGATCTGGTACGTCGTCATCGGCTCATATATGTCAATCTTGATGCCCGGGTCGTCGGCGTGGTACATCTCCGTCGCGAGGTGCCCCTCCTCCCTCTTCCTGAGGGCCGCGAGGCCCCGTCGCCACAACGACCTAGCACCGGTGCCCTGCTTTTCCCCGGCTGCTGCTGCTGTTACCCACAGGTTCACACACTGCGGGTAGTTCTGCGCCCCGTCCGTCCTGTTCGCGTAGTGCAGCGCGATGAGCTCGTGGCGCAGCACGTAGGCCCCCGGGCCCAGCGTCGTCGGCAGCCCGACCAGCCAGCTGTTGTTGCTGGCGATGAGGGTGTTGGTGGCCCAGAACCCGGGCGGGCCGCCGCTGTCGTTCAGGAAGACGGGCGCCGAGTCGTCGATCTTGGTGAACTGGAGTTTTGTCTTGTCCACGCTCGCGCAGCCGTCGGCGCCCTTGGTGTTGGTCGAGTCGCAGGGGGCTAGGTAGGAGAGGATGGGCCCTTGGTGGGACGCCGGCCACCCGTTCCACTGCATGTGGATCTTGTCGCCGGGCGAGACGGGGATGTGTGCCCGTGGGGGAGTGCCGTCCCTGTGGCAGATTATGTCGGGAGTTGTGTAGTTGGAGGGGGGCACGAAGCCGTCGTCGAGGGCGGTCTGTGCCCAGCCTACGGTTGAGGCTGAGTTGTTGGCCCCGAGTCTGGGGGTGTAGCCTGGGTATTCGAGGCCGTTGACGGTGATGTAGGCGATGTGCGAGTGCGCTGCGGCCGTGGCCGCCAGGACCACGGCGAAGAGACACGAGGGGAACGAAGCCATCGCACCGGTGCCAGTCTGCGATATCAGGCTGGTGACAAGACGTAGCTACTCCATAGTCCGAGGAGCATTGAGTATTTCAGACTTGGGAATGCAAGGGCACCCGGGTGATATGTCACAAGACGGCTGCCATATTGTCAAACAATGCCTGCGTGCAAAGCCCAGGGATGTCGTGCAGCTTTGATGGAAATAGATGAGCAACAGCCAAGCTATGACAAACGGGTTGTGATGAATGCGGCGTAGATCTTGCCATGTTTGCGATTCGGAGGAGAGAACCGAAGTCTGGGTATACGCGTTTCAAGCAAACAATATGGGGCAATCCCTGCGATTGACCCAGGCCAAGGCGAAATTCATTCGGGCTGCTATTACTGGGCTAGACTTAGCGAACTTAGACTCTCTAGTACCTCCTAAATCCTAAAATCCGTACCAAGTTACTTATAAAGTACCACCCTAGCTTATACTAGGGCCCCCTTACTTTCTTATCTATAATCTTATTTACTAAATATTTAATATAACTAGAAAATTCTATTAGCTATTATTATATTATAAGAGGAGGAGGAGAAGTTATTACCTATAAGTTTAAGTTTAAATAGTATTAAATTATAAGTAGATATAATAACTAAAAAATAGTTTAATATATTAATATATAAAAAAGTAGTTTAAATATTATAAACTTTAAAATAGTATTTATTATATTATATTTAATTTAACTTTTAAATTTAACTTATTTATTATTAAAGATTTAATTATAAAATATATATTTATTTTTTATAATTATTAAATAATACTTAATTATATTTAATATATCTATATTATTATACTTATATAATATATATATATTATTATTTCTCTTTAATTTATTTATTTTTTTTCTATTTAAGCCCTTTTTATTATTTTAGATATTATTATTTTTATTTAAATAACCTAATAATAATCTAATAATCCCTTAAGTATTATAGTTAAATTAGTTCTTTATAAATTTACTAAATAACCTTTAAAAGAATATTATTTCTTCTAATAACTAATTAAGTAATTTACTATTTAATAATTTATAATTTAATAAAAAACTATTTAAAATATTATATTATATTTTAAATATATTTTTTCTTAAAGTAACTTTTATAAATATATATAATAATAAGAATAATTTATTTAATATTAATTTTAATTTTAATAATATAAATATTAAGGGCTAAAAATTAATATTTAATAATTTAATATATTATATAAATATATTATATTAAATAAAATAAATATAATTTAATTATATTTAAAAATATAATTATTTTAATTTCCTTTATATACTAATTAATTTAAAAATATATATATATTATTTATTAAAAAACTATATTAATAATACTTATTAAAATATATTTAAGCTAATAGATTAAATATTAAAAAACCTTATATTAGTATTTATTATTTAGAAAGTTTAAAAGTAATAATATATATTTATATATTTAATTAAGAATTTAAATATCTTCTATATATATAATTTATAGTAAGAAATTTATTAGCTTATTAGTAAAGAATTATTTAATATAAATAACTTTATAAAGTACTTCTTAAATTATTTAATTAAATTAATTAAAAATATAATAAATATATAATAGTTAAAATTAAAAATTAGTTAATATAATATTATACTTAATAGAAATACTTTAGTTTTATTAAACCTACTTAAGATTTTTCTTTATTATTAGAAATTAGGTAAATAAAGATAATAATCTAAAAAGAAAATTATTTATCTTTATAATTAATAGGTTTAAATTATTATTACCCTTATTATTAACTTATATTTATTATAAAAGAGAGGCTTTTTATAAAATATACTTAGATAATATCTATAATTATTTTATATATCTTATAGAATTATTAATACTCTTAATAGCCTTAGAATATATAATTTATATAATATTATTAACTAATAAAGAAAGAAGGCTTTTAAGATAATAAAAGTATATTAGTATAGTTATTACCTTAATTATAACTATAATATAACTAATATTAATATAAGTAATAATTAAATAGGTTTATAATAACTTATTTAGTATTATTATATATAATAATTTTAACTTTTAGGAAATTTACTAAAATATTTATATAAAGTATTTTATAATAATATATTATTTTATAATAATAATATTTTATTTTATATTATTTATATATCTTAATTTTAATATAAATATTTTAAATCTTATTTAATTAATATTTTATCTAATAATCCCTTTTAAGTATAAATAGTTATAATAGTTTATTAAGTTACTACTTAATAATTAAGAGCTTATTAACTATATTATATAGGATATAATATATTATATATTCTTTAATTATTTCCTTATATAAATCTTTAAGGAATATAAGATATTTTCTTTATAAGATATTTCTTATTTAGAGGTTAAAGAGGCTATTATAAATATAATTAATAATAAGAGTCTTAAAACTATAAATAGTAAATTAATATTTCTAAGTATTAATATTATCCTAATAGAAAATATATATAATATTATACTCCTAATAATTATTACTAATAAGAATATAATAAGTAATATATATAAGGTATATAAAGAGATATTTTAGGGATAATTTAGTAAGAAGGGTTAAAATTAAGAAAATACTAATTAATTATAATAAAAGTTAGCCTCTATTTATTTCTACCTTATATATAATAACTAAAAAATAATATAATATATATAAAGTATTAAAGTATAATAAAACTTTAGTTAAAATTTATTCTCTTATTAGTAATAACTCCTTCTTATACTTATACTTTAATATATTAAATAAATATATATAAAGCTTATAATATTATAATTCTAAGTTATTAGTAGTTCTAAGGGTCTAGTAAATTATAATAATTATATTATATTAAATTATAATATAAAGTTCTTTAATTATTAAAAATATATAAATAATATACCTAATAGTATAAAATATTACTACCTTTTCCTATTCTTATATTATAGCTTTTAAGGGTATATAGTAGTCTTAGTTATTTATTAAATAGTATAATTTAAGATAATTAAGCTATTTAATTAGCTTAGTATAATTATAAATAATACTATAATTATAGGTATATCTTAGTAGAATATTAGCTAAGATAATAACTTAAATAATATATTTAAAGATTTTATAATTACTTAAATTATTAATAGTATACTAAAGGTTATAACTAAATAATAATAAAATAATATAATAGATAGTATTATAAAAGAGAATTTATTTTTATATACCTAATATAAGGTACTCCTATTTATAAAGTTTATTATTTAGCCTTTAATAAGATATATAGATATATAATTTTAAAACTAATATTATCTATTATAAATTATTTATATACTAATTTATTTCTATTATATTATCTATTATAGTAATATTAGTTTACTTTAATAACTAATATTATACCTTATTCTTATATTTTATAAAATTAGTTATTCTAATTATAGTAAGCTAATACTTTATTTCTTATAGCTTTTATATTTTAAGGTTAATAAGAATATCTTAATATATATAATTTTAAGTAGTAAATTTATTAGATATATAATATTTAGTAAGTCTTAGAAGCTTATTAACTTATTTCTTAAATATATAAATAATAACTTTATATAGGATATTTAAATATATAAGAATTTAAACTATAATATTAGATATACTTTTATTATTAATACTTTTATAATAATATTTTTAATTATAATTAAGTATATATTTAAGTATAATTTTAACTAAGGTAATAATAGTTATTACTTAATAACTTTTATTATATTAAAAGTTTAAGTATTAGTAAACCTTTTAGTTAATAAAGATAAAATATTATACTATCTAGAAGCTATAAGATAAAACCCTATAATAAAAATTCTATTTAAAACTAAAAACTTTATTAGTAAGGATATTAATATTACTTAGAATAAAGTTAATAACTTTAATTATATATATATTACTTCTAATAATAACCCTTATTAGTAAATATAATAGGATATTAATTTTAAGTACTTTAATTACCTTTAGAAAAATAGTAACCTAAATATTACTATAAACTATAATAAGCTTCTAAACTCCTAAGTAGCTTTAGCTATAAAAAACCTATTTAATATACCTAATACTAATAGAAATATTAATATTATAGTATAGTTATACTTATTAATATTTATATATAGGTAGAGCTCTATTATAGTATAGTTTTTTAATTAGTAAGTATTTATTTTCTTTATATAGGTTTTATATTACTTAGGAGAAGGTATAATTATTATAAAAATAGTAGTTATAATAGTTACTCTAAGGATTTACTAATTACTAATATACTTTTATTAATATAACCTATATAGCCTCTTATTAACCTATTATAATACTTTATTATTTAATACTACTTCCTTTCTACTTTCTTCCTAATATATTTAATAAATCCTTCCTTAATAAGGTTATACCTACCTATTTACTACCTCTATTATCTTCTTCTAATATTAAATATTATTTATTATTTATATTTATTCACTATAATAATTAAGTATAATAGTTATATATAACTTAATAATTAATTATATTTATTACTTATTAACTACTAAGATTATAATAATATTTATAATATTATTTAGGATCTATAATTTATTAATAGTAACTTAATACTTTTTAAAACTTAAAGAATTATAGAAGTACTTAGTAAGGAGGACTAATATATATTATATTTATTTATATAAAATAATTTTTATAATAGTAAGATAAATATAATAGTAGTTCTTATTAATCTTTATAAGTTACTTATAAATAGCTATATTATATTAGTTAAGATAAATATTATCCCTACTATATATAAATAGTAATTCTTTTTAGTATAAGTAATAGTTAATAAAGGGATATAGTTCTAATAATATAAAGACTAATATCTTCTTTCTAAATATAATAAATATTTATATATTATAACTTTATTTCTAATACTAATATTTTATAGCTATACTTACCTCTATAATTATACCTAATTTTATACCTATCTTAAAGTTATTAGTTATATTTATATTTAAGCCTTAAGCTATTAGTACCCCTTCTTAAGTAAAGTTAGACTTTATAATTATTAATAAGCTCTTAATATATACTTTACTTATATTTACTTTTATATCTATTATTACTTACTTAGTATTATATATTTATAATAAATCCTTACTTATTAAAAGCTTAATATCCTTTAGTATTATACTTATAATATAATAGTTTAATAATATTACTTCTTCTAGTTTTATTAGTATAAATTTGAGTAAATAGCTTATTAATAATAATATTACTATAACTATGGGTAATAGTGAGAATAAGGAGGATATAAGGGCTATTTAGATAAGAATATATTAAAGAATTATTAATTAGTATACCTAGAATACTTATATAGCTAATATATATAAGTTAACTTACTTATAACTAATATAGTTCTTATAGCTACTAATATATATTATAGCTATTAGCTATATAAATACTATTATAAAAGATAACCCTTTTATAACTTCTTTAAATAAATTCTCTACTTCTAAGTAGTATTACTTAGTTTACTTATATATAGAAATTATTATAAACTTAGTAAAAATAAGTATAAAATATAAGGGTAGTTTAATTAATATTATTATATACCCTACTAAGTATATATATAAAGTTAAGACTAACTTATCTATTTTTATTATAAGAGTATTTAAATTACTTACTTATATAATTAGTGTGTTCTTTATTAAGTAGTCTTAAAGTAAGGCTACTAAGAAGAAATAAGCTTAGTTTCTAGAGTTTAAATCTTCTACTAATAATTTATATAAGATTAGAAATAATATTAACTTTAATATAATTAATATAATAATTATTATAGTTATTAATAGTATTCTTAATATTTATAGGAGGGATATTACTATTTTTAATATTTATCTCCTAAGTATACCTATAATAGAACTCTTAACTATACTAAAGTTATAAAACTATATATTATATTTTAACTTATAATATTATTTAAATAGCTATGATCTACTTAGTATAATAATATATTATGTTAGATATAAGGTATTTAAACTATATAATTAGTATTCTAATAGTTTTTTAAGCTAGTAGGGTTTAATTTATATTATATTTTTAGAAAATATTAAGATTAAAGAAATAGGTTTATATAGTTATATAAGGTGTAAGAAGAATAGGTAGGGTTCTTATTATTTATTTTATCCTAATTAGATAATACCTAATTAATATATTATATTTATTATAAATAAAAACTAACTATAACTAAATATATTTACTAAGATTTATAAAAAGATAAGTATCTAATAGTTACTAAATAAGTAGGTATTACTATCTTTAAAATAGTAGGTTATTAGTATAACTCTATAATACTATATTTTTAATTATATTATAGATGTTGATAATTTTAATAATAAGGGCCTAGGTACTTATAAGGAAGAAGAGCTTAGTGCTTATAAGGAGGAAGAGCTTAGGGGTAGTAACTTAGGAATATTAGATAATAATAATAAGGAGTTATTTAATATAAATAGTAATAATAATAACTAAGCTTAAAACTTAATAAATTATTTATAAGTTATTTTTTCTATATAAATTACTAAAATATAGCCTACTTAATCTTTATAGCTATAATATATTTAATAGTTATATATATATTAACTAGTAAATATATTTATAATTAGCTATTATATACTATATAAAGTCTACTATATATATAATTATTTATCCTCTATATTACTTACTATATTAGTTATAATACTATTATTAAATACTTAGACTCTAGATTTTAGCTATTATTAAGTACCCTAGCTTAGAATTTTAACTATTATTAAGCTCTTAGGATTTAAATTTTAGCTATTATTAAATCCTTAAACTCTAAATTTTAATTATTATTAGGTGCTTAGCTTAGAATTCTAGCTATTATTAGGTTCTTAGGCTTTAAATTTTAGCTATTATTAAGGGCTTAGTTTGAAATTTTAGCTATTATTAGGTCCTTAAGCTCTAAATTTTAGTTGTTATTAAGGGCCTAGCTTAAAATTCTAACTATTATTAAGCCCTCTTAATAATAATAACTTTAAATTTTAGTTGTTATTAAGAGTTTAATTTAGAATTTTAGTTATTATTAAGCCCTTATAATCTTAATAGCTTAAAAATCTTATAGTTATTAAGCTATCTTAAGCTTAATAGCTTAGGAATCTTATAATTATTAAGTCCCTAAGACCTTAATTCTACTATTATTTAATTATTTATTTATATTATTAAGACTATTATAGTTATATTTAGGTAACTATTATATTAAAGTATAGATAATTTATTTATTATTTAGTTAATAAAGTAATTTTTAGTTATATATATATAATATATTTTACTAATATTACCTATAATTATAGTTTTTCTTATAACTATAAATACTCTTTTTTTATATTAAGTTATATTTAATATTAAATTAAATAACTAATAGATTTAATTAGCTAATTTATAATATTTAATATATTTAATAATCTATTTTTAGCCTAAAATAATATTAATTATATTATATAATATAATATACTCCTTTATTTAAATTATATAGGTATATATTAATACTAGGTACTTAATAATATAATATTTACTTTAATTTTATTCTTTATAATTATAATATCTTATTACTAGTAGTAATTCTTAAGGACTATATATAATAGAATTATTATATTATAATATTATAGGTATTAATATATAGAATAATAACTTAGAATATTATTTTAATAGTTATAACTTAAAGCTACTATAAGTATTATTAGGTTAGCTTATTTAATACCTTAAAGATATATTTAAAAAGAGTATTTCTTAATATTTAGATAATATTAATAGCTATATAAGCTAATCTATAGGTAGTAAATATTAGCTATTCTTATTAAATATAGGTAGTATATTTAGTAATATAGAACTAAATAATTATTTTCTTATAATATTAAATTATATCTTTAAGCTAATATAACTTAATTTAGGGTAAATTTAACTATTTAATATAAATAGGCTTTTATTTTTATATTAAAGGTTATTATAAGTATTACTTAGCTAGCTATTAAATATTACCTAATTATAAGTAGGTTATAATATCTAATATTAGGAATAATATCTATTTAATAATATTATAATATAAGTATATAATAATAGAAATATAGGGGACTATTATATTAGTTATATTTATTATATAGGACTAACTAAGGGTAGTAAATATATCTTATTAACCTAACTTAATTTAATATATATAGTAGTATTACTAATAGGTAAAATTATATAATAATATAACTTTTAAGGTAAATTACCCCTTTCTATTATATTATATATATTAGGGTAAATAGCTTATATTAAACTTATAAAATATAGTAATTATAAAAGCCTTAATAGTTATAAGAGTCTTAGTAGTTATATTTTAGGACTTCTAATTAGGGGTAAAATAATAATTACTCTTAATTACTTAAAATTTATTTATAATATTAGAGGTATTTTAACTCTATAAGCTTTAACTTACTTATTTACTTTCCTTCTTATAATTTTTTTTTATTATTTATAATTATTAGAATTCTTATTATATATCTATTAAACTAATAGTAATTAACTAATATATTTATTAATAAAGGATTATAGGTTATAATTCTTAAATTTTTAGTATTTTATATTTAATATAGCTTATATAAATTAATTAACTATCTAAAATAGTAGTTTATTATATTTAATTTATTACTTAGTCTTAATTATTTATATTAGGCTAAATTATAGGTTATTAAATATATACTATTTATTAGATAGAATATATATATATATATATAGTAGAATATATATATTAGCCTCCTCTTAATACTACTTATTAATTTATATTAATTATTTATTAGTTATTATTACTACTTAAGGTTTCTTTAATTACTATTTCTTTAGTAGATTATTTATTAGTTATAAGATATCTAATATATAATAATTATAATACTTAAATTCTTAACTTAGTATTTATTAGCCTATATTTTCTTATATAAATATAAGTTTCTACCTATATAAATAGTTAAAATTAATAAAATTAATAATAAATTTAGAATATATAAGGAGGTATTAGTATACCCTCTTATTTATAATTTTATAAACTATATTAGTATATTAATAAATATTATATATTATATTCTTAGAGTATTTTAAATAATATCTCTAATATAGAGCTTTAATAGAAGTTATATTTATTTCTAATTTTTTAAATAATATATTATAAATATTATTATTTATAATTATAAAGTTAGCTATAATTATAATTATTCTACTCTAATATATTAAGTTATTAATAAATATAAAATTAAAGAAGGTATTTTTCTATATTATAAGAATATATAAATTATTTATAAAAATCTTAATTTCCTTCTTTATATTAAATAAAGGAATAAATATTCTCTTTTAGTAATTTAACTTCTTATTATTATTATTACTTAAATTTAAATTTATTTAAAATATTATATTTAGTATTATCTTAATAAAGTTTTTAAATAGGTATTAAGATATAAACTATATTATATAATTATATTAGTTATTTTTAATTACTTATCCTTTTTATTAGAACTAGTTTATAAGGTTTTTAAATAGTAGAACTCTCTATTATATAACTATTTATATATTAAGAATATTAATATTTATTCTTAAAGTTATAATAATTAATATAAGTTAAATAATAGAATTAAGCTTTAAAAACTCCTTTATTAAGGCTACTTTATTAACCTTATTTATATTATTATAATATATATTAATAGCCTTAATTATTATTTAGGTAATATAGCCTTATAACTATAAGAATATTTATAGTACTATCTTTATTTTATCTAATATATTTATATTATTTATATAAATAATTACTTTTATAATAGAGTACTTAATATTTATAGGGTTAATACCCTTTAAGAGAAATTTAAATTTATAATAATTAAATATATATTTATTAATAAATAGCTATATATATAATTTAATCTTAGATTAATTAATTAAGGTTTAAATAAACTTAGTATAATAATTATTATTATTACTAGCCTATTAGAAGTTATTATATTAAAAAATAAACTTCTTAGTATTTTTTAAGAGTATTATAATATAACTAAAGAAGGAAATATTACTATATAATAATAATTATAAGTAATTTAATATTATAAACTTATTTTAGAAGAATTTCTACTAATATATAATATAAAGTTTATTAATTATTATATAGTTAAGTTATTTATCTAAGCTATCTTTAAGTATTATTTTTATATAATCTCTAATAATAATCTTAGAATTTATAAAAATATATATAAACTTATTATTACCTATATATTTAAATATTTTAAAGTTCTAAGTATAAAAGTCCTTATTAAGTAGTATTAGCTTTAATCCTTAAAATATATATATTTACTTATAATATATTTTACTTAAGACTATAAGGGATATAATTTATAATATATTTTTTTTAGTTATAATTATAAGTAATTAGAAAATAATATTCTTTTTAAACTTAGTCCTTATAATAAGGATTATATTACTTTTCTTAAAAATAATATAAAATATTATTTTAACTTACTTAAATTAAAACTTATAACTATTAAGAAAATAATATAATATAATTTAAATAAATATAATATATAAGAAATAAATTAAGTTATTTATTTATATTAGTATTATATTATTTATTAGTTATTAAAATAACTATTATATATATTTAAAAAGTATATTTAAATAAGTTATTTACTTATTTATTATATTAATATTTCTTTATAAACTATTTAAGAAGCTAATAATAAACTTAATTTATAGTTATAATAATATATTAATATTATTCTAATTAGTTAGTAAAAATCTTAGTATAAATATAAGGATAAGTTTATTATACTTAGTTTAAATTATAATTATAAATTAAGTTATAATTATATAACTCTCTATTTATTATTATTTATATAATACTTTTATTAGAAGCTACTATTAATAGTTTTATAATTTTATATATTTAGTTATTAATTATTAAATATTTAAGACTATTAGGTTATTATTATTAATATTATTATTATTAAAGATAAAATAAGTTCCTAAGCTTTAAATTAAGGAGTTATTTAAACTTATTATAAGCTTATTAATAATATTATTATTAGACTTATATTTATTATCTTCTATATTAATAAGTATTATTTAAAATTATATATATTATTTTAGTATTTATAAGTTATAAAAATACTAAGTAGTTAAAAAACTAGAATTTAAAATTATATTTAATTACCTACTATATTATAACTTAATAATTATAATATTTTAAAAGTAAAAAAATATATACTAAGGATTAGCTTATTAACCTAATTCTTAATATATATTTTTTTTAAACTATATTTTCTTATTATAAAAATAATAATATTTTAAAGTTAAATATTAAATAAGTTATTATATTTACTTAATAGTTCTAATTAAGTAAATATCTTAAGGCTAGAAAGATTACTTTAAATAAAAACTATATATTAAGAATACTAAATAACTAATAGATTTAATATATATATTTTTATAAATATATCTAAGATTATTAATACTATTATAATAGTAAATATAAAAAATATTTATTTTTTTTTAATAAAGAATATTATATTTACTTAAAGTTTAGTACTATTTAAATATAAATATATTAGAGAGTATATATCTAGCTATAAAGATCTATAATACTAATTAAACTTTGTATATTTAGTATAATAAAAGGTTAGGGGTACCTGGTAGCTATAGTAGTAGCTATAGCTGCTGAATCCCGAGCCCGAATTCTATAAGTACACTCTCTGGTACTTCTGTATTCGTAGAGTCTATGCTAGGCCGCCCTCTGACAAGCAGAGTCTACTTTTGCAGTGGTGTAAATTGGTGGTCATATGTAACATCTTTATGCCAAAACGTCGAGACGGTCAATTTGTGCTAGATGCACTCTCTTCATCACCAATAACAGGTTCGTAGGTCAAGCCCACACTCAGGGCGAGTGATTCGGCTGATCTGCCGATCGACAAATGACAGCCGCGTTAATCTGGCGCCCTTGTGGCTGGTTAGGGATGTGCTTTGGGGATGCCTAGGGGTGCCCGAAGTTTGCTCGGCGCTAGAAGGGCGGCTGAATATGATTCGGAGGATGACTGCCGTTATGAAGGGGACTTAGGAGTCAGACGAACAGCGTGAACTGGTCCGTGGTGCCTGGGATATATGACGTTAAGTGACTAATATTAATCCCGTGCAGGTGACAGGGCCAAGACGCTGTTGGCTCACTGCACTAATAAACGCTATCTGATATGCGTAGGTTGGAGGGCGGAATGGCCTGCCGGAATTTGCTGCACATTGCACACAAATATCTCACCATTCCCGACGCGAAGAAATGCTTGCGGAGCTCAAATCATGCAAACTGAGGTGGAGATCTTGGTGAGGTAAGTCATCGGCTGGATTCTGGAGATTTTCAAGACTTTAACACTGGCATCAGTGGCTGCTCCCCACGCCTGGTGTCCCTCGGCTATGAGTTAGTCAGTCGGTCACGTAAAGAGGTGGGTGGGTGCATGTGGCCTGGCTTATCAGCGGCAGAATATTCGACGTCGAACCCCTCATTCGCGCTTGATCACTAGCTACCAAAGTGAGAAAAATTGTGTGCTTGTCCGATCTCGCCAGTTCGTCGCCGTCCTGCCTGAGCATATTTCAGTGTCCTCTTCATGTAGCCAGCTCGAATTTAAACTAGACCCCAATATCGCGTGCAGTTCATCCAGTTTCATCCCATATTGCTTTACCAGGACCCCTCCACTCCAGCCAATATTCTCTGACAGTCGGACACATCCCGGGTGCCCGCCTGCAAAACAGACCGGCCGATATGCCCCGCTTCTCCCTGTCCCGGCCGGACATCCACCTGCCGCTGCCGAAGCCCCTCCGTGCCCTGCCCCCGGCCGTGGTCTGGCAGATCCTGCTCCTCATCTCGGTCAACATCATCGTCTGGGTGGCCATCGGCATCATCCTGCACTTCTACCCGGTGCTCATCTCCTCCGCCGTGCTCTCCTACACCCTGGGTCTCCGCCATGCCCTCGACGCCGACCACATCAGCGCCATCGACCTCATGACCCGGCGCCTGATCGCGGCCGGCCAGCGGCCCGTCAGCGTCGGCACCTGGTTCAGCCTCGGCCACTCCACCATCGTCATCATCACCTGCGTCGTCGTGGCCGCGACGAGTGGCGCGCTCAGGGACCGCTTCGACGGGTTTCAGAGGGTCGGCAACATCGTCGGCACGAGCGTCAGCGCCGCCTTCTTGCTGATCCTGTGCGCCGGCAACGCGTGGGTGCTGTTCCGCCTGGTCAAGAGGCTCAGGACGCTGCTCGAGGGCCAGCGCCGGCAGATCAGGGACGGCGACGAGGCGCAGGGCCCTGGCGATGAGGACACTGCTGCCGGGCAGCTGTCCCTCGAGGGGGTCGGGTTCTTGGCGAATGTGTTTCGGAAGCTGTTCCGTATTGTTGACCGCCCGTGGAAGATGTACCCTCTCGGGGTCATGTTTGGCCTGGGGTTTGATACCAGTTCTGAGATTGCTATACTCGGCATTGCTAGTATTCAAGGGGCGGCGGGCACCAGCTTGTGGTTGATCTTGGTGTTCCCAGTTTTGTTCACCGGTGAGTGGTTATCGTTACTGCAAACAAGCATACGCAAATTCTAATAATAGTCTCAGCTGGTATGTGTCTTCTCGACACGACAGACGGAGCCTTGATGATGGCCTTGTATACATCCAAGGCCTTCTCGAGGGACCACATCGCCATCCTGTATTACTCCATTGTCTTGACCGGAATCACGATTGTTGTGTCGGCCTTCATCGGCGTTATTCAGGTCCTGACGCTTGTGTTGAACGTCGCTGAGCCGGATGGCAGCTTCTGGGACGGCGTCGAGGCGATCGGGGACAACTTTGAGATCATCGGTGGCAGCATATGCGGGCTGTTCCTCGTCGTCGGGCTGGGATCTGTGCTGGTGTACCGGCCCTGGAGAAGAAGGGTAGATCGAGGAGCACTGGTAAACGCTTCGCCTGATGCAGCTTTTGAAGCTGGTGCGGGTGATGCGCGGGAGCCGGAAGGCGAAGCAGCCCGGACCGATGAACGGCCTGCACACCCATCGAGCGACTCCGCATAGACTTTGCAGCATTTTGAATAGAGGCGGAACTCGGGGTTGGAGATAGCAATGGTATTTGGATGAATACGAATAAGAAGCCAAAGAGTTTGTCAGGTGACTCGGCAAGGGTAGGTAGAGTCAAATGATGTCCTCATGCCCGTTGTCGTGTCCTGGCCAAAACACCTTCACGCCACCACCATAGACCAGCATATGTGGCTCCAGGCCCAAACAAGACTTGCCCGGCAAGAACACCAGCTGCCGTCCTCTTTGCCTCTCTGTCCGACACCTTGCCGCGCCTGCGAAGCTGCCATACCGTGTACAGCCCGAATCCCAGCGTTGCGGTAGAATAGAGCAAGATGCTTGAAAGATTCTGTCGAGGAGTGCCCGGATAGGTAAAGAGTCTCCAAAACACAGCCACGATTGATCGCTGACCTCGCGGTGCCTGGATGAGGTTGCGGGCGATGGTGTACAGGTGCTGCGCGGCTTGCATAGCAAAAGACACTGCGTAGGCTGACCTCAACGAGTGAAATACGTCGAGTGCGTCTTGATTCTTGGTTGAGATCTTGTCTCCAGGCGTTGCCTTGTCTCTTGGTCTAGCCTTTCCAGCCCAGCGTTCGACATGACGTATCGCCCTTCCGATCAGCTTCATCCAACAGGGCACAGTTATTGGAGCCACATGGAAAGCTAAGGCGGTGGCGCCCTCGATTTTGAAATAAGACTGCGATATTCCAGTCGCCGTCAATGGTACTAGGCTGACCAGAGCGGCCGGGAGGACATAGCCAACGAGGGTTGCTGGCAGGAGTGCCTTGGCCTCTTCTGGAGTTATGATGCGGTCCTCCAATGGCCTTCCGGAATTCCAAGCATCCATGATGCAGAGGTAGCATATCGGTGCTACTCTTTCAATGCCGATGAAGGATATACCTGCTAAAGCGACACAGTGCCTGATAATGACCAAGTATGTCAGTCAGCTGTGCGACCTCATGAGGCACTCGCATGCCGCGTTTACTCACAGTACCGCTTTTTCCAGCGTCAAGCCCCCGTAAGTCGCCTCCACCGTCCAGATCAAGACAGGCGACATCGTGTTAGAGATAAGGTACGCCGCTCGCGTGCGGGTGGGCGCATGCCTGGCCAAGAATGGGAACAGCAGAGCGTCTGACCCCTGTAGGACCTCATTCCGGGACGCAATTATCCAAGTAGAAGTCATCAACCCGAAAGTAGCCAGTCTTGGTATCGGGATGATGGCCAATCCGCCCTTTTTCGACTCCGCTGGCCGCTCATTCTCGCCAGATGGGGCTCCTGTTGACTCCTCTGCTGGCGGTGCCCCTTGCCCGCCATGGACCTCTGCGAGCTTATCAGACTCCATCGGATCTTGAAGATGTATGCCTTCGAGTCGATGGCACAGATTTTGTCTTCAGAAAGTGAATAGAACACCAGCAAAACGAATTGTGAGGCTTCGAGTGGAGGATTGGCTGGTGTGCGAGAGGTGGTTGCAAGATCCGAATGTGGCGCCATGCCCAGCTTGGCAAGGGAGGATTTTGCCGTGAGGAGGCTGGGCAGGGACAACCCTGTCAGCACAGGTCTGTCTGTCATTTGTGACAACATTACGGAGTATTGACCTCATGCCCTTCAGCGCGGACGTACCGCCAGGGAATAGAATCTAGTAAGACAATTCATATCTATTCAAGTTTCGTCCTATGCACTTGGACATATTTGGTACCTGGACACATCACACTCTCCTTCTGTCTTCCTGCTCGGTTAGTGTCCGTAGCTTTGTAAGGGGTACATGAGATAAATATTGTTAAGGAAAAATACTGGGATGATATAGCCCATGATTCTTTGCAAGCTGGCAAGGCTTATAGCCTGGCCAGGGCCCCAGAAAAATTTGACCAATAAATTGACGTTACTTAGGCACTCTCCTACAGAGACCATGCAGATGATTCTATCCTCTGGAATTGGCGCCAGTATTCGTTTTGCCACTGCTTTCAGCTAACCGCCCAAAAAGTTCCTTATCATTTTACAGTCTCAAGAGCTGCTGCTTCCCGTGAGCAACACTGATGCCAGCGTCACAGCACGTCGGTACCCACTAGCCATGCGAGCGCGGTCCGTGAACACTGAAACAGGAAACCCAAAGATACTTCCCCCCAGATATCACCCATTGGTGAGGTCGAAGCATGACTGGCCACTTCTGTCTGGAAATATTCTATCCATCTAGGATCGACTCCACCGCGCGACTAATGCGCTCAGGCTCAAGCTACCAGTCCCGACTCGCTAACTGACATTCATCCTCATTGAGTTGGCTGAGTCTGGTATCCTGTGGCTGATGGTAACAGGCGAAGCCGTGTCAAGGTGATTCTGTTCCTGATCCTGTCATAGCGACTTCGCTTTTCTGCCTCCTCTGTCCTGCCACTTTCACTAGTTCGGCAGTTCGAGGACTTGTACGTGGACTAAAGTGAAGTTGGCAGCTCCTGGACAACGAAAAGGAAGCTCGAGCATGGATATATGTCAATCTGACGGCTTTGGCCTTCGACAGAACCCGAGAGTCAAATTTTACTGGACGGCAAAGCGCAGAGACACAAAGACGTAGGGTATTGAGTAGTGTGGCCATAAAGCACTTAATATGAGCCTGATGTAACTAAACTTGCTTATCATCTACCTCATTGTCCTAGTCAACAATTACTTCACAAGTTCTTTCCCAGAGTAGAGTCGACTAGAGTCTCGCATATATTTCTTACTAGTCGGCGGACGTCGATGAAACGAAAAGTGCGAGATCACACTATTGAAACGTGCGAGTTTTGGAGCTTCTGGAGGCTATATTGCGTGAAGTTGGACATTGGGAGGCGTGTGATTTGCGAGGTAGGATGATGTTATAGAATCGAAGTGCGCACGGAGAAGGAGATGAGGATATACTGCCGGGAAATCTGACGTCACTAAGTACCTAGGTACCTTTGAAACCATTCAAAAAGTGCTTTTCTACAACCTTGGGTTGTAAGAGGCATGCTTTGAGATCCGGGAGCGCCTATCTCCCCCAACTCATTCCATACTCAACGTCTACACAGCAGCCGTCACATCCTGAGTTCTCTTAGTGTTCTCTCAGACATAGACTTCTCACTTGGGATTCGAACTGAGGCTGCGATGGCGATCAGCGACGTGAGAACAGAATATGACATACGTCGTGTCGTGAACTTCCCACGTTTCCAGTCCCACTGCAAATTCATCCGAGCCACTCTGCCCAAGTAAGTAATTCGGTACCCTCTTCCTCGTACAGTACTACGAAGTAGTACACAGAAGGCGCGCAAGAGAATGCCAATCTCAAAGCGGCCAAGAAATGTTGACCAAAACGAGCGCTTGCGCGCGACAGAGATGGGACGACAAACAAGCGACAAACAACAGACACCACAACGAATATCAACAATGGCGGAGTTTGTACCAGTACCTCATCTTTCGCAGCGATGATCCAAAGGGGAACCTTGAAAGATAAGATAAAACAAAAAGAAACAAAAGATAGCCCGAGGGCTCGTTTCCACCCAGCAAACCCGTGGGCTCTCTTCCACTCAGACAACTCGACACGACTTCCAACCATCAGTAAGCCGAGGTCGTCGACCCATACAGGAATGAGGAAAAAGGAAAAGGTTGCCACTATACTTTTGTCCAGATACCCACTCTGGCAAATGTAGACCATGAATATTATATGGCCCAGGATACCTGTGCATCCTAGCATGACAGAGTACGCCCAATACCCAACAAGGCTATCCGTGGGACCCAGCCCCCGTCTTTCGTATCTTTGCTGGTGCCAGAAAGTTTTCCAAGGGAAGAAGATATTCTCAGACACTCGAAGAAGGTCGTGCCTAAATTCAGATGCAATACGCAGCGCTGACACGCCTGACAACTCGCGTTGACCTGGGTCATAGTCCCATTTCAAAATCCAGTTCGCATCGGATTCTCCCAGACCAAGTATTCTCGCCGAAGCAATGATGACTTCGAAGATGACCCAGGGGAAGAGGAAGGCAGCTCCGCAGATCTGCAGCGCTGTGATCCCAGAGCTGCCAAAGAGCTTGAGCGCTTGGGGAAACACGCCGATTATGAAACAAAACCAGCGGAAAAACGTCTCCTTCGTAAGTTTAATAAGTGCGGAACGGGCCTTTTTTATGTCTTGAGCCGCCAACGACAGCTCCACCCAGCCTTTGACATTGTCCACGTCGGAGATGTATTGATCTATGGCGCGGCGGATGCGTTCTTTCTGCGCAGCACTGTCGCCCGAGACTGTCAGCTGCCAAAGCAGGAATTGCGCCTCCCTGGCCTGCGCCTCTAGGGCTTGCAACTGGTCGAGGGCTTTCTGGGCGTCATGAAGCAGGATCGGTGAAACATAGCCCTCGGCGGTCTTTGTTTTTTGGATTAGATCTCCGGTGATACCTCGGGCCTTCTCGAGATCGCGCCGCGGAATGAAGACCTCGCTGCTTTCAGCTCCCAAGTCGCCCTCACTCAAACGCTGCGGAAGGTTCTTTTCGTCGAGAATAACGCAGTCCACCTCCTCCGCCGACCATATCATCTTTGAAAGTGCCTTACGGGCTATATCGGAGCGTCGTATCGCCTCGGGCGCGTTCACGCCGGTCAATCGGCCTAGCAGCGTCGCGGATGTGGCCATGCGAGCCGACCCTCCCAACGTGCGATACGAAATGAGCCAGGTCGTGACCATGTGCAGGCCGTCGAACAGCTGAGCGACCGGCGATATGCGTAGTAACCAGTTTGCTTCGTAGCCGAGACTGCACACGGAGCTTGACGGCGCGGCCACGGCGTGAAGGGCGAAGCAGGCCATCCAGAATAATGCTGTCGGGCCTGTGACTGGGTTTGGAGCGGATGGGGGCCCAGCCTGGGTTGCGAACGACCCCTCGAGCAGAATATCGCCAACGGGAGCCATTTCACTTAGGTAGGATCTAGCATTGGAGTGTTCGAGGGATACAATAGTCAGTTCAAAATCCAGGATATTAAGTGGTAATCATGGCAGATGTGACTCTAAGGCCGAGGCTTTTACAAAGCTTTTAGATGGTCGGGACCTAGGTGAGGCGGACCGGAGTCTGCCTTATGATGTCAGACGTAAGCAGGCTTTTCCGCGGATGGCTGGCCTACGACCGTCTGTATTACAACCTAGCAGTATGCAAGTGCCCTCTCAATTTCGTCTCTATAGAATGGGTGCTAACTCAATGTAATGGAAGCCGCCTCTCTTCAATGGGATCGGTTTACTTCGCCGTTTTCTCCCATGCGAACCCCAACCGCCGTAGCCCCGTCTAAGTCCTCCACAGGCAAAGACAAAAGGTCATTGTGTAATTCGCGCCTAGATTGAAAGTCCCCATCACTGTAGCCATCACTGCCCTTTACGAACATGCGGCTGTACATCATCTCTGTAAATACCCCAAAGTTGCCCTTTCTCACCTCGTTGGCTCCCTTCTCCCAACACTCCTTGGCAGACGCATGAGTGATAGTCCAGTCGGCATCAGTAGTGCCGGTGGCCCGCTTGACGCTGTCATACATGTCAAGCTGAGAGACATGAAAGCTCGAGATGTAAACCGTGCTATTTGCAAACTGCGAGAGAACAGGCTTCGTTGTATCTGTCTTGTTCTTTGGGAGGTCTTGCAAGCTGAGCAGGTTACCAATGGCTCGGCAGCACTGAGGCCAGGTGGTGGTCGGGATGACGACCTTCCCACCGTCGTAGAGGACAAGTGAGCGCTTGGGAAAGTCGAAGCCGAATCGATCGGCGCCACCACCGAGGCTGAATTCGTACCAAAAGTTACAGGCTAGGAACACGTACGACGTGGTTCCGCCATAGGTCGCAAATTCGGCCTGCAGGCTGTCGCGCATCGGAGTGAGGAAGGAATCATCGCATCTGCGATGGATTGGTCGTAAGCAACAGGATGTTTCAATCATCAGGGCAAGTGCACGTACATGGGCTGGTTGGCGGGATCGTGCCCGTACCAGTTAGGGAACACGTAACGCACCCCGGCTTTATGGGCGGCACGCGCTGCCTTGATGACGGTGTCCCGTGGAGCTCTCACGGACATGGTGATTATCAGAGCCTGATGCCCCTCGAGCGCCTGAACCAGTGCTGATTCATCGCCAAAGTCGACCGACTTCACCGTGACATTGGGATCCTCAGGAGGTTTATTCGCGCTGTCGGGGCGCGTGACAATTGTGACGGCATGCTTCGCCGTCTGGATCAAGTGACGAGTTATATGCTGGCCGATGCTTCCGCCGGCCTATTCATCAAAAGCAAAGACGAGGTTAGAAATTTTGGCCGTGGGAAAGGGATCGATATGGAATGGGAAACGCACCCCAATAATTGCTACTTTTTTGATCTGGTTGACAAAGCCATCAGGCTGTTCATCAGCGTACCTTGCTCTCATCCTCTTGGTGTTCTATTATGTGCGCAATTGAATTATTCAAAGACTTTGAAGTGGACATAAAAATGGAAGACTCATATGCAGGCGTTGAGCAGGAGTAAATCATGCTGGTCACTTAAGACGAGCCATGATGTATATATAGGTTCTATGTACATGTGAATTAAATTACAGTGTAACACTGGCCCTCACAAAAGTGTAAAAAGGAGTGACGACAGCTGTCTCACAAGAACAAAGAATGGAGTTATGGAACGATCGGTATTAGCGGACACAAGCGGAGTTGCGGACTTACCTCAATGAGAAACCGCCTGACACAGCCTGCAGATCTCATTCGTTTAATCGGGGACAAATGGACTGAACTCGGATATTGCTGAAAGACCCCGATGACAAAGAAAGTCGCGTAGTACAATATGCAGTCAGCAGCTGAGCGCCTTACTTTGTCAGGCAGGATGATCATCCTTGGGACCTGCTTCGGAGCCCGGCGCAGCCCAGTGAAGCTACCATGGTTGATGTGAGTTTTCACGCATGCTTGGGTATATTGCCATGCTTGGCCACTTGCCAAGGTGAGCACGGTGTGCCGGTCTCTCGTGGAATGCACGTCGCAACTATCCACTTGTTGTTTAGCCCCCAGTAACACTCTCACAATGGCTATTGTGTCAGCTGGAACCGCTTACCTTGTTGCAGCCTTGGCTGTGGCATTCTTGATCAAGAATTTCATTCTGACGAAGCCGAAGGCTCGTCTCCCACCCGGCCCGAGAGGGCTCCCAGTAGTCGGTAATATTGCTGATTTTCCGCCAGCTGGAAGCCAGGCTTGGGAACATTGGTTGGAACACAAGGACACGTACGGACCGATTAGTTCCGTCACTGCCTTTGGTCAGACCATTGTACTCATCCACGACCTGAAACCGGCGCTTGAACTGCTCGACAAAAGAGGGAGCAAATACTCGGCTAGAGCGAAGATGATATTTGCGGGTGAGATGTAAGCGGCATTCGTTCTATTTGCCCGACCGTAAGGCACTAAAAGTGGTCCATGCAGGTGTGGATACAATGAAAGGATGCCATTCCGAGACTACAATAATATCTTTCGCCACCAGCGCAAACTGATGGGCGGGCAACTTGGAAGCCGACAGGCCATCACACGTTTCCACTCCAATATAGAGCTGGAGACGGGGCGGTTGCTCCTCAGAGCTTTGGAGGATCCAGCGAATATAACCAATCATCTGGAAACGTGAGTTCACACAAGACGACACATGCTTTCTTTTTCTTGGCGAGAAAACTTCGGCTAACATGTTCCCGCCTCTCCAAGCGAATCAGGATCTCTCATGCTTAA
Organism: Diaporthe ampelina; assembly: GCA_023522825.1. Taxonomy (NCBI): domain Eukaryota; kingdom Fungi; phylum Ascomycota; class Sordariomycetes; order Diaporthales; family Diaporthaceae; genus Diaporthe; species Diaporthe ampelina. Next base: position 122,805 of record JAMFTM010000084.1, on the reverse strand, counting down.
AATCCTTTATGGTTACAACCCCTCGCCGAAGAAGTCTGATCCCTTGGTCCGCTTGATCAATAAGGTTATGACCGAATTCGGCCAGGCCGTTGTAGTCGGTGCTTGGACTGTAGATATGCTTCCTTGGCTACGCTATCTGCCGGACTGGGTTCCTGGAACCGGATTCAAGCAGACGGCCCTTCAGTGGAAAAAGGACTCAGACGACTCTATGAACATCCCCGCCAATTTTGTGGCCCAGCAAATGGCACAGAAAAAGGCCGAGCCCTCGTTTGTCGAGCGTCTCTTCGCTGAAAGCCCCGATCCCGAGGAAGAAGATCACATCAGGCAGAGTGCTGCGGCGCTCTACGCTGGAGGAGCAGATTCCACAGCCGCAGGACTGGCCTTTTTTGTGCTCGCTATGGTGCTGAATCCGGACGTGCAGAGGAAGGCCCAAGCCGAAATCGACCAAGTCGTAGGGTCTGGGCGGCTACCCGACTTCCGTGATAGGGAGAGGCTGCCTTATGTGGACGCCATTGTGAAGGAGACGCTGCGTTGGCAGCCTCTGGCACCTTTAAGCCCTCCTCACGTTGCCGAGAATGAGGATGAGATGGACGGTTATCGCATTCCAAAAGGCTCACTTGTCATGGTGAACATCAAATGGCTGTCCATGGACCCCTCCGTATACAAAAATCCCGATGTGTTTCGTCCGGACAGATTTCTTGGGCCAAATGCGGAGCCCAGTCCTTACTCTTATGTGTTTGGATTTGGGAGACGAATTTGTCCGGGCCGTTTGTTGGCGGACTCTAGCATGTTTCTAACAGTCGCACAGACATTGGCGGTCTTCGATATTGGAAAAGAGATCGACAGGGTGACAGGGAAGCCGATTGAGCCTGTCGTGGGCATAACGGGTGGTCTTGTCTCTCACCCTTTGCCGTTCCAGTGCGAGATAAAGCCACGAAGCGAGAGACATCTCCAGATGATTAAGGCAATCGAGACGGAGCATACATGGGACGAAGGCAATGCTGAATCTCTTGAAGGAGTTGATGGGAGGGACATTTGACAAGTGGGATGTCATGTTATGTTATGGTTCTAGTTGGTACCTACGCAGGTACTAAAGGTATATCTGACAAGGAATGCGGAATAAACCGCCTAGTCACAACACACGATACAAAATTAGGGCACTGAAAGAACAAGCGGTGCTATATTATGCTTTGAAATACGATCAATCTCCTCTTCTGCACAACGGCTCTGAGATTTAAATACTCTATCATAGTATTATTGTATTAGAGAACGGATATTCACACCGAGAAAAACAGATAGTACACCAATACATTATTTACTTATATACTACAGCCAATCAGAGCACCCCATTCTACCAACTTCACCACCCCCAACCAGTACTTCCAGCAACACCCTCAGCCACCAAGCCAGTCACCAAGAAGCCCCATATAAGGACTCATAAGACTATCAACCAATACTATAAGTCTAGCTATTAAAGCCTCATTAATAACAAAAAGGATATATAGGAAGAGATTCAAGTACTCAAGCACAAGGAGGAATACCCAAGGCAATAAGGAAAGAAGTAATAAACCACCAGGGCAAAAGTTACAATAGGGGCGAGCAAAAGCAACAATAATAGCAAGTATTAGATAATAGATATGTAGTTAATAACTATGTATTTCTGTTTTATATGGCAAGTTGGTAGTATAAATTAACATTAGCACACTAGGGGTACATTTATACCAGTATACTATCCGTTTTCTTCGGTGTGAATATCCGATCTCTTGTATTATTGACACTAGTCACATACCTGGGCGGTTGCGTTTCCAATCCCGCCGCCTACATATGAAATGGCAACAGAGAGGCATCATTGGCAGACAGGTCAACAGAAAATAAAAGTATAAAAAGTTGGAAGTAAAATATTGTGCCCAACCATTTCGCAAAGGTAATATGGTAGTCAATACATTGAGGCAGAAAGTTTCCCGGGACACTTATCTGATATAGCGGCAGCCTATTCTTTTGTGAAACTATTATACGATACATACATCCATTGGGGATACATCCAGACCCAACTCTTTCCGAGCAATCTGTGGAATTTGGATTGCATACGTGTCAAAATCCTCCTCTACCACTGGTCTCATCATCAGCTCCGGAATAGACTCGGAGACTGTGTTCCGGAAGGTGCAAAACGCACGAAACCAATGCCTATATAGCTCGGTATGTCTGATTTGTTCGCGAATCGACCGGAAAGAAATGTGCACTGACGCGATATTCTTCCGGTCCTGACATTTCTCAATACGATGACGCTTTCGATGCTCCTTGCAATCAACCTTCCAGGGCTCTCCGCGGAAATACTTAAATTGGGGTTCGTCAACACAAAACTGACCTGGCGGCAATGTGAGAATTATCGCAAGGTTACCATAATCCTTCGTAGAGGCTTTGAACTGTCTCTTAGCGAATGCAGCAAATGCTAAGATAAAACTGTCCCACTTTTCCGAGCGTTGACACGCTTCTTCTTCAAACTCCTGGAACAATCGCAACGCGTTTTCCAGGTTTGCCTCCTGGCCCCAAAAGAGTACTTGCAGATGTGGATCCAACTCTTCAATACCGGTTGACAATCTTCGAAGGTACTTGACTTCGAAGGTCCTTTTTAATTCTCCAAGGTTGATTAATTTCGGATAATAAAAACCGTCAATACTCTGACTCATATCATAGCTCAAGTCGTTCCGCAACCGAAGAGGAAGAGGAAAATTCTCCAATTTTTCCGCATAATATGAGCATCCGGGTCGTTCCCAGCCCTCTAGAAAGATGTCATAACAGGTGACACACGCAATCAGTGTGTACCCGGGCGAAGAGACTGCTTTGCGCATAATGAGAAGCAGGGGGTCGTCCAATTCGCTGGTTGGTAACAGAAACAGGCTGGCAGATTGTGTCTTCAGAGTATCGTCCATGGAGATTCGTCCTGTACGGAAGTGGAGTGAGCATCTCGGCGTGGAAATAACAAAGTAGGTAAGACGGCTATCATCTGCTCGAGCATCAATGGATATGCGTGGGATTAAATCCAGGAGGTGGATCACGCGAGTTGTAAGAGCAGCGGTTGAAGCATCGACTGAGATCGACCAACCCCACAATGTTGCAGCAGTGAGCGCGAATGGAATGGGTCGGTCTGCGTTCTCGAAGCCACGAAACCGAGGATCTCGCCAGGCACATATTACCGAATAGCATGTATCCCACCAATCGTGGGTGTTGTGCTTGAGCTTTCCATATTCATCCCACGCGGTAATTTGGGAATATCCAGCCTCGTTGTCATCGATGAAGGATCCCTTCCACATGGCAGGATTTAACCAGTTCGGTACCCAAGAAGGCAACGGGGCTTGGTTTGGACAACTAGCGGCTATCATGAAAGCGATAGGGTCTTTCAATTCCGCGATCATGTGAACTGAAATGCCAATGCACATTTCAAACATCGATATCGAATAGTCTGGAACCAACTGAGGCCCATCTTCCCGGACAAGGCCAAGGATAGCGAAAAGCTTATCACGTGGATCAGTCGCCTCACAATGAGCTGTGTCCCGCAGTGCACGCCACAGATGTAGGCCACCAGGCGAGCTTGCATCGCCTTGTGCCAGATTACGTAGCCAGGGCGCTGGCGTGTCATTCCATTTCCGGCACATTGTTTTCTCCAGTTGGCCGCTTGTAAGAGCCCCAGCATGATAGTCGACTTGGGCAAAAGGCATCACAACCCGAGGGGCCTATGCGACAGTCAGAGGTCAGTATTTCCTGGTTTTAGAAATGGCCCGGGTGTTCCGTATGAGAAGAAAAGGATGCCTCGATGAGAGAACGTAATGTCCCCGGAAATAGAAATAATGCATCTAAAAACAAATCAGACTTTCAAATTCACTCACCAATACAAGTTCTTGGATGACCCAGATCCGCTGGAAGTATCTCATTTTGAGAGCCCGCTGTAAATCATAAGCGCCCATGAGATTGAGCTTTAGGTTGACGCGATATGGATGCTCGCTCGCTTCGGCAACGTCGTCTCCCAGGTACAAAATGGCCCGAGAGCACTCTTGGTAGATTTGCCGCATCCTTGAGACCTGGTTGGCTCTCTCTTTCTTGTCGTTCTGGTTAATACACATCGCATCAACCCAGACTGTACGGATTCCCATTTTGGGACGTAAATACCGTAGCAAGGAGCGACAGTTTTTGGTTTGCAGCAAGACATCCCAGTAAGGACCGATATATATGGGCTGATCTCGCCTCATGTCGCCATCTTCGCCTCCCCATGCGTAAGATGCCGCATCATATTCGGGGCAAAACTCATGCGGATAGCTTAGCAGTGAGCCATGCAGAGGAGCATCGTTTCTCTCCGAGGCGTTCAGGCACAGAAGTCGGATGTCCTTGGGGCCAAGAGAGTCAACATAGATAGGTGAGAACGGCGCAGCGGTTGTTTCCACTGCCGAGACCGGATCGTCTGGCCGCGCCGGCTGTGCACTGGAGGTGGCAGCAGAGCTCCCGTTGCGAAAATAAACACATGGTGGCCATCGAAGGTTGAGACTTCCGACGGGGCCATCAGGCGGTGGTGACCATGCTTCGTCTGCGTTTGCTTCTTCAGCAATTAGGCCCTCCAGGTTCGGGACACTGCCGCATGTTCGGCAACGAGGGATCTGAGCGGCACTAATAATAATGTCGGGATTGTCACAAGACGGCCTGTGCCAGCGAGACATGACAAACGCAAGGTGAGTGTACCACCGATAGACGAGGCTTTTTTTTTGTGTATGATATTGGCGCTCCGGTTACTGTCTGTCAGAGAATCATGGCCATTGAGCTGTTTGTGAATAGGATGGTAGTCACGTATTGTTGATGTATTTACACACGCTGGCGCACTCAGCGCCGCCGTACGCCTGCCGCATGTTGGTGGTCGGTTTTTTCCCTGAGTGGACCTCTCTTACAGTGGGCCGTCAAAGGTTCCCGGCACCCCCCCTTTTTTACACCGCATCTTTCCGGGCTAGTACGATTGTTAGAGAGTGGGTCCTGTGAAGAGCGCTGATTTAATCACCTGATTCAATACCTAATTAGGCAGAAATATACTTTAAGCTATCATAGACTTAACATATCAGCTCTCAACTCATATGTATCTGAGAAGCTGAGCAGGCAGCAAAGAGACCAAGAATAATTGTTGACACAAGGCTATGATATGTCCGAAGAGGAACCCCCCTTTTGATCAAATGATGAGGGAAAATGGTGTGCATTCTTAGAACTCTGCTAATTGTCCTGTCAAGCTCAATGTCAGGAGTGCAATGCCTAGACAATTTACACGTCAGCGTGACCATCTTGTTTTCGTGACCTTCCTGCCCTTTGCTCTATCGCTATTCTCCTTCGTTCTTCTTCCCCAGCAAGTCCCATTTTGACTTCCACGTGGATCTTGTTGAGCTTCTTTTTTCCAATAAACAGACAGATCAAGCCGCCAGCGGCAGCAAGGCTAACAGCAATAATCCAAATATCGCGCAACGCCACCCAGAATGTGTCCCGCACAGCATCTTGCTGAAGCTCAGTGAATTGGCCAATTAGGAGCACACTAGCTTGCGCGTTGGCCCCGGAGAACAAATCCGCGCTGGTCGTATTGCCATCAAAAACCTGCAGAAGACGACCTTGCTGCGCAGTCATGGCGTTCGAAAATGCAACGGACCCAATGACCACCCCCAGTGCACTGGCGACGTTGCGGACGAGTCCGAACGATGCGGTCGCGGCCCCATTGTCTTGGGCCGGCACATTGTTCTGCAATGCGATCATGGGGGGCTGGAAGTTCAGGCCGATACCGAAACCCGGTATAAGCTGGTACAATATAATCTTAGGCCAATATCTCGAGTCGGGGAGATCATAGAATAGGCCAAGACCCAGGATCATGAGCAGGAAACCGAGACGAATGCAGTCGAGGTACCGGCCGGTCTGTTTCACATACATCCCCGAACCAACAGTCGCAATCGACATAGATACGGCGAACGGGAGCAAAAGCACCCCAGAAAGGAACGGCGACGCTTCGAGGACTGATTGGCAGTAGAGAGGGAGGAAGTATGTGCAACACGTTAGCACGATTCCGTGAAGCAAGTTGACCGCAAAGACCGCCAGATTAGACACATTGGCGTAGAGGTGTACTGGTACAATAGGATACCGGGCCCAATATCGCTCGATGAAGACAAAGACGGCCAAAGTGACGATGCCGAAAACGATAAGGCAGATGATGGTTGCTGAATTCCACGGGTAGGACGTGCCGCCAAGAACAAGTCCAAAAAGGAACATCAAGAAGCCCGCTGCCATGGCTAGACTTCCCACCCAATCAACGGCTTTCATTCCGGCGATGAACGGCGTCTTTGGCGTTTCCAACTTCAGCATGAAGAAGATGATGATGAGAGCAACGCCAGAGATGGGCACTATGTAAGTCACGATCTGGTCAATATCGGGAAGGCTGACACAGAGCCAAGAAGCCGGAGAACCACTTACAATTGATATAAAAGCACCACCTCCATGACACTCCATTGGTGAAAGCTCCTCCAATCAAGGGACCCAGGGTGAAGGCAACAGCCCAAACCAGACCAACGATACCGTAGTATTTCCCGCGATCTCTGTTAGAATAGTATAAGTATCGAATGGACTTGGACAATTATTTGATACTGAAAATAGATGCGCGGACGGATACCACAGATAATTGTAAACTTGCCTTTGAGAAAAGAGGTCACCGACAACGATACTCACGAGAGCCAGCAAGCCGCCACCTGCAGCTCCTTGAATAGTTCGGCCTAAGAGCAGAACCCATAGAACTGGAGCGGCACCGCAGAGTACGCTCCCGACGAAGAAAATGGTGATTGCGACCAGAAGGACAGACTTGCGTCCCCAGATATCGCTGAATTTACCCCAGCTCGGCGCAACAACAGCTGCGGCTAATAGGAACGCTGAGCCAATCCATGTGTAGCCTAGTGTGGACTGAAAATGGTCGGCTATCATTGGAAGGGCCGTCGAGACGATTGTGATGTCAAGGGCGGCAAGAAAGACGGCCGACTGCAACAAAGTAAAAAGAACTGTTAGGTCACGATTTCTGTTCTTTTAGAATCGACAAGCGGCAGTGAATTATCGATATGGATATCTCAAAACTTACGCAGAGGGTAGTCATGAGAACCACTGTTTCTAGCTTGCTCCGCCTGCTCTTGGCTGGCGCTGGCGCCGGCTCCTGCACACCCTCATAAGGCTCTGCTAGCTCCATCCCAGCAGGGTGAATTGCTTCTTGGCTCTCAGTGTTCGCCATTTCACTGTCGACTTCCGCTCCGTAACTGGAATCTGCCTGAAATATTCTGAGTGCGAAACTAAGGCTTTCGTTCGATCTGAAATTGCCAAAAAGCAAATGTAGAACCCATGAATAGTAGTGATCGAGGTGAGAATGTGTTCTTGCAAACTGAGATGTTTTACGACCATGGACGAGGAACGACTTCTTTACCTACTGGTGTCCGGAAAAGGCAATTCGCGGATTTGGTTCGGGCCATTGTAAGCCAATTCCTCTATTGGGAAATCTCACTCTCCGTCTCCTGACTCTCGCTCACGGACTTTGATTAAGTCCTGGTAATCCCGCGCGTGCGTTAAAGGCTAACGCCGATGGCGGTTGCACAACAGCTCTTGTGCAACAAGACTAATACCTCGAAATGGTACTTTGGTTTTATGACGCGTGGGCTTCAGACTCGGATAAACAATATGTAAGACAAGCATACGACCCTAATTAGTCCATTTTGGTCATACCCGGTCCGAAGGCTGAGCATCACAACCCCAGTGTGATGGTTGCAATCCCTGATTTGGAAGCATGCAATAGGCCAAAAGACCTACGATGAATGACTGTTTGTCTATCGTTCCGGGGAGGTCTATAACCGTACTACCACACCCAAAATAAAATCATAAGACTTAAAAATGGTCCACTAGTATGAAATCAAGATTTTACTATTTCTGTACTATCTTATATACTAATCTTATACTAATCCTATTGATATATTTCCATATAAATAATTTAATTAATAAATATCTTAGAAGTAGAAAGTTAATTATAGTAAACTTTATATTTAAGTGCCTTTTTAATTTTTAATATTAAATATTAGTTTAATATACCGCTTTTAATATTATAATAAATTATTTAAGACTATTATTACGAAAACTTATTATATAACAGAGTTTTAAAATAATTATTTTTAAAAGTATATGAAAAAATATTATAGAATTAATACCAATAATTATATTTCTTTTTTAATTTTATTGCATGGAATTGAAATTGATTAATATATAGAAGTAATGGTATTTGATAATTAAAGAATTATTATATAACTCACGGTACTATCGCCTATGTATTTTGCATAATTAGAAAACAACCATGCACCCTCGCTCAGCACTGAGCTTCAAGGGACTCGGCTAAGGTGAAGTCAGATGTAGCAGACATAGGGAACGAACACAGATTACAGGCAATATTCGGGGACTTTGGTCGGGTCTCCTGTAATCTCGGGAGAACCAAACATATCCTGAACATCTACGCAATCCAGAGAATATTCCTTCTCATGTTCCTGTCGACATCTCTCATCTCAGACTAGAAGGATTCGAAGGAAGGCGATGACCTACTCAGCCGCAGTTTCGGGGACGTCAGTAGTACAAGGAGACTAGAATCAATCACTATACATAATCAAGAGATATGCATGCATCTGGAAAGTCATTCGTCCAGTCTTACCGCTCTTTCACTGCACTAGGCCCAGTTTTCGTCTATTTCACCAATCGCCATGATGATCGGCGTCTCTATCTTATGCTGTCTTCCCTTGCTCGTCGCTGCAGTCAGCCGCGACAGTGACGAATTGAGCCCTAGTCAATATGCCAGCGAGGACATCATCATGCGCGATATTGCCATCATTGGCGGTGGCTCTAGTGGCACATACGCTGCGGTGAACTTGCACCGTCTTGGCAAAAGCGTCGTTGTAATCGAGAGAGAAGCTGTTCTCGGTGGCCATACCCACACTTACACCGACCCGATCACGGATGTTAGCATTGACTATGGTGTTCAGGCGATCTGGGAGAGTACGTACTTGCGCTCACGTTTGAGAAGCCCCTGTCACGAAATCTATTGCTGGAGGCAGTGACTGACCGCCTTGCCAATAGCTGACGCGTCCACCGACTACTTTGAATACCTCGGATTGGAAACGATGCCGTACCCACTGGTTGAGACGACTACGCTGTACGAAGATTTCCGCACCGGCGAGCGAGTGAATGTCAACGCAAGCTCGGACTTTGCCCCCTACGCAGAGCAGCTAGAGCAGTATCCTTATCTGGACTACAGCTGGGATCTGCCGTACCCTGTCCCGGAAGATCTGCTCTTGCGTTTTGACGACTTTATCGCAAAGTACAACATCCCCGCGGGACTAGTGTATACCATTTATTATTCAGCACGCGGATTCGCCAATATCCTGGACCAATTGGTGGTCAACGTTTTCAAGTTCATTGACGCCTCTTTCCTAAGTTCGCGATTGGGCAATGCATTTGTACCTGCTCACGGTGGCATTGGCTCGATCTATACGACGGGTCTTGAGATCTTGGGAGATGATGTCTTACTCTCCTCCACGGTGTTGTCGTCAAGGCGAGCATCAAATGAAACAGGTGGACTGCACCTATTGTGTGTTGAGACTCCAGCCGGCAAGAAGCTCATCCAAACACCAAAATTGCTCGTCACCATCCCACCCGTGGCAGACAATTGTAGGTCCCCGACATTGAGAAGAGAACGCACCACTCGTGAATGAATTGTAACACGCAGCTAATCTTTGGCTCCGTCATCAGTGCAAGCAATGGACCTAGATGAGACTGAAACATTTCTTTTCTCGGATTGGGCTTACTCAAATTACTATACCTTGCTACTCAACAATACGGGATTGCCTCCTGGCTTTTCGTACGAGAATGCCAACACCTCGATAAGCACATACAACGTCCCCGAGCTTCCCGCTTCTTACATGATCGCCGAAACAGCAATCCCAGGTCTTTTCTACAGCTGGTATGCAAGCCCGACTCCTGTCACCCAAGCTCAGGTCGAAGAGGATACGATCGCCGCCATTGAGAGGCTTTCGAACTCGACCGTAAGTTCGACGGAGATCGTCAGGTTTCACGACAACTCTCCATTCAAGCTTGTCGCTTCGGCAGACAAGATACGTGAAGGGTTTTACTCACAGTTGAGTACTCGTAAGTAAAGGGCCTTGATTGTGAATATAGTTTGAAGCGCATTAGCTGACATATACGGAATGAATACAGTACAAGGACGTCGTCAAACCTGGTGGACTGGCGCTGCGTTCATATCCCATGACGCTGGCGTGTTGTGGAATTTTACGCAGAGCTTGTTTCCAGACTTGGTCGCCTAAAGATCGAGACCCTGATGGATTCGACTGACTCTTCAACATGACTGATGTCCTTCTTTTCTTTCTTTCTTCCTTTTATTTTCTTTTTCCTCTTTTTCCTCTTTTTCCTCTTTTTCCTCTTTTTCCTCTTTTTCCTCTTTTTCTCAGGGAATGTCGATGAGATTAATGTGAATCTTGGCTGTATGAACAAGTTAGAACAAGTTAGAAGGGTGAAACATTTTCGACCTGTCACTACACTACATAGAATAAAGGTTACTCGCGTACACCATCATGAAGTCGTACCAAATATAAATTACAAATACAACTCTACTGGTGATACGCTTACTCCGTGTTTAATTATGACAATCGGCCAACGATAACGCGATACAACTTGAGGCAGGCCTGGCTACTTACAGAAAGGCCAGGATTTAGAAGATGCAAGAAATATATGCTTCTATAAGTATCCATGTCCCCATCAGGACACCTCGAGACCCATAAACGTCTTTCGTGTCATTGCGAGAGCGTTTCCATTCTTTGAGAGGCAACTGAGGATTTAACCAGGCTCATCCATCTGGAAATGAAGTGGTAGAAAATTGACTCCGCGTTTGATGGATCTTGAGAGGCGGATTCCACCATACGACTACATAGACCTGCAAGTATACTATACTATACTGGTCAAGGATGGTATGGGAAGAGACAATGAAGTAAATAAAATGAGAAAGTATTTAAGCTAGGAAACCGATTTCCTTCCACACATGGATATACTTCCTCACCACATCTTCACCGACCGGTCCTACACCTGCTAAGGTAGGGGAGTGCTCAAGAGTATTCTTCACCTCCAGCACCAGTCCACCACAGGACATCTTGAGGTAATTATCCTCCAGGAAATCGAGTAGCGTCACTGCCGGATTTCCGTGCTGTGGCGCGGCCCTCACACGGTCAAGCCACTCCTTCAACGGCACGCGCTCTCTGATGTCCAATGCCCCAGCCAGCACATCGTTGAGATCAGACCATGATTGCCCCACAGGGTTCTCAATGTGATAGACGGCGTGCGGATGCTCCCAGGCGTCTGCCGCGGCGCCGAGCACCAGGTCTGCCAGTGCACCTGCGACCTGGTCCACGGGCGTCCAGTACGCCATGGCGCCCTCCAACGGCTCGGGCAGTGCCCCGAGGGTCTGGGACGACTTGACGAGAAACCCAAAGTGCTCCATGGGGTTCCAGTATCCGCTCTTGCTGGAGCCCGCGATCTGCCCCAGTCGCACGACCATGGCTCTGAACCGGCCTGCGTGCGGCTGCTGGCGGAGGGTCGCGTCGAGCATGCGCTCGCACCCCCATTTGGCTTGGCCGTAGCCGTTGGGCAGCACCGAGTCTATGCCAACCCGTTCTTCAGGCACTCTGATCGTGTCTGTGATGTTCTTTCCATCGCCATTAGCACCGTACAAGCCCACAACTCCAATTGATGACACCAGCTGGAAGGAAAATACAAAGTCATCCGGACGTCTGGAAACCGCGTCGCTCGCGAAATCTACAAGGCGCCGCATGACCTGGAATTGGGGCTCGAAACCAGCGAGGTCCCTTTTGGCACTCATCGGCCAGGCGTTGTGTATAAGATGCGTGACTGAGCCAGACAGTTCATCGTAGACGTCGCGAGGCAGTCCGAGCATCGGTTTTGTGCTATCCGTCTGGAGAACCAGCAGCTTGGGATTCAGGTGCTCTGGAAAGCGGATTCCCTTGGCGCGCATAGCCTTTTGCTGGCGGGTATGTGGATCCGCCTTGTTCTCGCGGTTGAGACAGACAACCTTCTCGATGTCAGGTAACTGCGCCAGGTGATAGACGAGGTTGCTTCCTAGACTGCCTGATGCCCCGGTCACCAGAACCACCTTTGTGCTCACGCCAGGCTTGAGGGCAGCGGAATACTCCAGGTCGGCCACGTTCACGCTGAAGCCTTGGCGGTACTTGGCTACAAGCTCGTCCACGGCATGTTTGCGCGTGTCGAGAATCGTTGCGGCAGCAGTTGCCGTGCTGCGAGGCAGCGGCTGGGCCTCCTTGGCGGACTCTGGGTCTTTGAAATCTACGCTTTCGTCTCCGAGCAGCGATATCCTCAGATCCCGCACAGTCACACATTCCAGGAACAGCGATTCATGTGGTACAACGAAATCTAGTTCATCCCGAAATCGGCTGGTGACCACTAGGGATAGGAGAGAGTCCACGCCCGCATCGGCGAAGTTGGTATCATCTGTAAGATCTTCAACAGTGAGTCCACTCTCCTCTGAGATGATTTCGAGCGCTCGCTGCCACTCGAACTCCCTGGACTTGGTGGCCTTGCTGTCGGGGGTGGTGGCTCCAGTGGTGGGGTATTCGGTCGGGGCGGTGCTTCCTGAGGAACTCGTGCTTGGACCAGAAATGAATGTCTTCAGAGATGCAACCGTAGGGTATTCAAAGAACAGCATTGAGTGGTCAAGGTCGACGTCCAGCTCCTCTTTGAAACGGGCCGATATGGTCAGACCAAGCAGGGAGTCGACTCCAAGATCTGCAAAGACAGTGCAATCCGTCAGATCAGAGAGAGCAACGCCGCTCTCCTCAGAGATGATTTCTAACGCCTGCAGAGATGTTGATGAAGAAGACAGCAAGGTGTTGTTGGATGACTCGTGGGCGACATGTTGCGTTATGGCGGTTGTGGAAGACTTTGGGGTCTTCTTCTGGCCGACACCGCCACTCTCGATAGACAATATGACCTTCAAAACCCGGCGTGGCACAGCTTGGATCTGTCGACGAACGTCAATTAGTATGAATTGGCTGAAGAGGTAAATTTCGAGATATACACACCGCAACCTGTCCCACATGAGCCACAACTTTATCTCCGTTGAACACGAATACGTTGCCGTACCAGAGCTTGTCGGGTCCTTCCGTCATCTTAGTGTAGGTAGTGTAGACCGCATCGAGCTCGATAGGTTCAAAAATACACAATGAGCCCCAACCGTGGTTCATGTGGACCTCGACGTCCAGATCTGTGTTATCATTGCAATTCATAGTAAATCCACATGATTGAGTCAGGGAGTCGATAATGGCGGGGTGTGTGTGATAGCTGCCGGCTCTTTTGATCGTGCTGAAGCTGAGTTGACTCGAGGCTTCGAGCGTCGTGCTGTTCAGCACTACCTCGTCAATAGCCCGGTAGTCGTCGTGGAATCTCGCCAGCGGCCGGATCGCGCGGTATACCATGGGCCGGTTGTATCGTGCCGTGACGCCCGTTGTAATGCCCTCTCTGAGTGCGTTCATCCTTTGCTTGATCGGAGGAGCTGCCTCCTCTGAGACCTTGAGCAGCGTGGCTCTGTCTTTAAATCGCAACGTACAGCATGCATGCTGCTGTAATTTCTGGGAGCTCTGTTCATCGATTCAAGTGGTCAGCCTTGAAACATCTCCCAAAATTGTAGAATATGAAGGACTCACATCAAAAGTCACAAACTTGACCGCCACGGTATTCTCAGCCCAATTGGCTTCAGCATGTGCCTGAAGCAATTGCTGAGTAGCATGCGCGCGGAGGATCAGAGCCTTAGAGATGACCATGTCTGAGACATCCACGAGATTCTCTTGCTGGTCTGGACGATAACGGCGAAGGAGATACGACCCTAGACTCAGACCGATGTCGGCGTAGACGGAGGGGGTGCACAACGGGACGCCGTCAACCTCGTGGCCCTGCACCAGAGGGCTCAGATCTTTGCGTGCAATATCTGACTCAATTATCAAATGCGTCCTCTTAGAATCACCGGTCTCCTCGACTATGCGGTGGATCGTTGTGCTCTCGAGCCTTGGGCCGGCGTTGATGGCCGGTGGGTCCCCCTTCCGTAGAGACCAGTCGTTGACATACTGCAGCCAGTAGTTCTTGAGATCCCAATTGTAAGCTGGAAGCTGTAGGACCCTGTGCGACTGCTCGAAGTCAGCGTGATACTGCTGCCAGCAGATATCAGCACCGCCTTGATACATAGTCCTCAGCGTTGTGCTTAACACCTGCCAATCCGGTCTTCCACGCTGTAGAGAAGCGACACAGGTCATCTGTGACCCAAGCACAGATTTGATCATTCCTGACACAGCTGGATGTGGTCCAACCTCCAATACGGTGGTTTGTTCAGTGAGAATGGAACTGTTTCGTGCCTCAAGTAGGGCCTGAAGCATATTCACAGGCTGACGAGAATGCGCGACGAGATACTCGGGACCAAAGGCTTCCTTTCCAGTGTCGACAATGCTGCCGTCAAGGGGACAAAGCACGGGTACTTGAGCTCTGGAGAATGTCACGACGCGGGCGATGCGTCTCAAGTCGTCGAGGATCGGGTCCATCTGGGCAGAGTGGAAGGCGTACGGAACAGCCAACAAAGTCGACCTGATCCCGGCGTCCGTCAGAATCTCCTTGCAGCGCGTCATGGATTGCGCCATCCCTGACACAACCGTTTCTGTGGGCGAGTTGATACACGCAACCTCGTATAGATCTGTAGCACGCCCAAGCACACCAGCGGTCTTGTCCACGGTGGCATTGATCACAAGCATGGAGTGTGTATCTCTGGTGCACTTTTCCTCGAGAAGCTTGGCACGGCTACCGACCAGAAAGACTGTATCGGAGTCGGAGAGGACTCCGGCGGCGTTCAGGGCGGCGTATTCGCCGAGGCTGTGTCCGACGACAGCGGCTGGCCGGATACCCCATGCTGCCCAGAGCTTGGTCATTGCCATTTGCAGGCATGTATTTGCCAATTGGACCACGACTGGTGGGAATGTTGCCGCGTCTCGCTCGTTTGACTGGATAAGCGGCATCACGGACGGGAAGCCAAGCATCTGGACAACCTGGTCCAAACGGTACATCTCGCGGTGGAAGGCCTTATTTTCAAGCAGCTGTTTTCCCATGCCTGGGTACTGCGCCCCTTGGCCGGTGAAGGCGAAGACGACTTTGTGTGGGTGCTTGGGCCTATTTACCCCGTGGTTGTTAGTCAAGGCAGTGTCGAGCTCGGCGCACAACTCTCCGACGGTCCGGCCGCTGACCATGACGCGATGCGGGTAATGTAAGCGCCTTGCGGTCGTAGTATAGGACAGTTGACCGAGGGGCACATCCGCTTCCTCCTGCAGAGAGCGGAGCAGCGATCTGAGGTTTCCCTGTAATGACACACCGTTCTTGGCCGAGACGGCTACGAGGTGGTGAGTTCTCGGGTCTAGCAAAACGTCGGCAGCGGCGCAGTCATACGACCTTCGAGGTGCATCCTCCAAGAGCAGCGCCGTGTTGCCCCCCGCCGCGCTGAAGTTGTTCACAAATACCCTGCGAGGGCATGCAGAGTGGTCGGTGATCTTGGGCCACGCGGTCGGTGTCAGCGCGATATGCACGTTGCGAGAGTCGAGATCGGTCGGGAATCTGTGGTTTATCTGCGTTTTGATTCCGCAATGTGGCACAATTGTGTCTTTCTGCATCATCAAGAGCACTTTTATTAGGCTCGAAACACCCGATGCAGCCTCGCCGTGGCCAATGTTGGCCTTTGCCGAGCCCAGGTACAGAGGCTCGCCGCTGCTTCGGCCCTTGAAGTTTTTGCTGGCTCCAGGTGCCGGTGCGAAGGTTTTGAGCACGCTTGACATCTCTCCCCCGTCGCCGGCCTGAGTTCCAGTTCCGTGCATCTCGACGTAGCTCACACTCTGTGGCTCGACTCCGCCTTGTTTGAGAATCGTGTTGAAGACGGCTTCCTGAGCCCCTGTGTGGGGCCGTGTAATGGACTCGGACTCAGCTGAATGGTTCGTCTGGAAACGTGTACGTCAGAACAATGTGAAAACTGGGAGCTAGCCAGACTAGATATTAAGAGTGGCTGATATAAGGAGTGACTGCTACGGGGCTCAAGTTTGGGCCAATTCTCGTTCGTCCCAGGGTTCAAGCGCAGCAGTGGAACAGGGGAGAGAAATGTGATAGAACTTACAGCCGCGCCAAGGATGACGCCCAGGATTGGATCCTTGTCGGCAAGGGCGTCGTCGAGACGCTTGATTATCACCGTTCCAACGCCTTCGCCGCGACAGTACCCATCAGCAGAGTCGTCAAATGTCTTGCAATTTCCTGTACGTGACAGGAAATGACCTTTATCAAGACCAGCCGTCATGTCAGGATTTGTCAACACGTTCGTGCCACCAGCGATCACAGTATCAACATCACCCTGCCATAACGCATTGCAAGCCAAATATATGCTCGCCAGGCTCGAGGAACAAGCTGTGTCGACGGCGTAGCTTGGCCCACTGAACTTGAAGAAGTAGTTGATACGTCCTGGTATGAATGCCCTGTTGCCACCAGGAATAAAGTACGTATCAATGTTCTGTGCGCTGTTTGTCTCCATCCAGTCATTACTGGTTACTCCGAAAAACACGCCAATGCGATCTCTTTGGGTAGAAAGAGTAGCATCAGGGACCAGGCCAGCCTGTTCGATGGCCTCGTAGGTAGTCATCAGAGCAATGCGTTGGGCAGGGTCGATTTGGGGTGCTTCTCGTGGCGAGATGTTGAAGAAGCGAGCATCGAAATCACCAGGTTCGTCAAGCCAACATCCGAACGGTGTAGCGCTCGTGTTCTTTCGAACACCAGTCGGGTCGACGTGTGTTGCTACGTCCCACCGTGAGGACGGAGCTGGCCGATGAACGTCCAGCCCTTCGTGAAGCAGGTCCCAGAAGGCTTCCGTGCTTCTGGCACCGGGAAAGCGTCCCGACATACCGATGATGGCTAGCTTGGCGTTCTTGCATCTGGAAGACGCATGAGAATGTTCTTTGTCTGGGGCCCGGTCTGCGTGCTGGATTGGCGGACAGTGAGGGTTGTTCTTGAGCTCGTTGTTCACGAGGTGGTGTGCAGTGGTCGCAACCGGTACAATCATGAAAGAGTCAGGCTTTGTCTTTTCAAGACAGAGCTCGAGCTCTTGAAGCAACTTCGGCCACTCGAGCGGACGCAATAGAATCCGCGAGATTGCATCTCTCAAAAGCAGAGAAAAGCTAGGATCATGCCCTTGTTGCGACGCACTTGAGATAGGCAATAGTTGCTCCCGGTACACCACAGTCTCGGGCTCGTCGACGATGCCATCCAAGATGCGGTCGATGTCAGTTTCGGAGTAGAGGTGAGGCGCATGGAATGGTCCAGGTATTGCCAACCTCTTAGACCTCACCCCTTTCAACTCCTCCGAGTCGAGGAGTAGAGCCAGTGAGTTGGCTGGTCCGCTTACAGTGACCCCACTTTGGGAGTAGGCACTGATGTAGGGCTTGCTGGTCAATGGCAGCTCCTGGACACATTGATAATTGTTAGTTGCGGCCTTTCTTTCTGGGCGTGACAACGGGAAGTTACGTACACTTTTCTCGCAAAAGACATCCAGTCTCTTCGAACAATCCGATCCTGACAGAAGTACAGACCAGCTCTCACTTTCATCGGCCACACCCGCCATTTGCCTTGCAGCTTCGGCCACACGAAGACCAATCCTGAAAGCTACCCTAACAGCCGCTACTCCGTTTCTCACAAGGTCAAGTGTACTTTGTGTGCAGCTGACGGACGCTGCAGCCAAAGCGCCGGTACAGAGACCAGCGGCTCGCGAATCGACCGATGTAGAGACGAAGAAACTATGTTGCCTAAGTCGAAAGGATATCAGCTTCTTTTTCATCATGTGTAATTCTGTATACTAGAACTTGAATTTTGATCACGAACCTGATGAACTCTCCAATTTGATAGAGGCATGTAAGAGCCATATCTAATGCAAGACATGGTTTTCCGACTCCATTGTTGGCAATGAGATCCTCCAGACAGGTGAAACGGGGAATTTGTTCCCGGATTCCAAGTGGCAGGGTGGACACTTCCGCCCGGATTGCCTTGTAAGCTTCTGTAAGAAAGCGTTGGGAGACTGGATCATCTCTGTTCGCATGCAGTTCTCTCAGAGGGGATCCAACATCAAAGGTCTGATCCCCAAATAGGTAGATTTTGAGACACATAGCCATTTTGGCACCTGTGGTTTTAGTTTCGAACCCGTTCTTGGGTAGGGTATTGAAGCCGGTTGAACGGGAAAGCAAGTCAGGCACACAAGGGCACACAAGGGTATTGGATTTCTTATGAGTTTCATAAAATTGCGTCCAGACTTGAATTGATTCACTGCCAAATTATACTACTTTTGCATTTGTTTAAACTTAAGGGAGTGAAGAACATCTTAACCTTAGTCATCCTGCGGTTTACCTAAGCGATGTAGTTGTCTGTCACAACAGTCTCACCTTGCCAAGATACTATGCGGCTCGACCCAACGCACCTTTTCGGAACACAAGCTTTACCTCAGCCCCGGCGAACTGCGCTTCTCCTGCGGCATTAGTGTCGTAATTCTCACCTTTAGTTCGCAGTGGATCCTCGGGACTCGGGTAGTACTACGGGAGGATCCAGATGTCAGCCATTCCTTCGGGTCGGGCAGACTTAACTCCCCGCGGCTTTCAGAACGTGGGTAAAAGATGCACTTCCTCAGCTCCAGTCCTCGACTGAGCCAGCAAGCTTGTGCTTATTGTTAAGCCCTTGCCAGATGAATTTGGGCAAAATCAGATATATATTCGGAAATGAAAACATCTACTGATAATATTTTAGGTGGATTTCTATAGTCATAGTAAATAACCCAGTATTCTACTAGAGTTAAATACTTAAAGATATACTTAATTCACTTATAAGTCGGTAGGCTAGATAATTATCTAGTATTAAATTCTATCCTCTTCCTTCGCTTAATAATATTATGGAACTATTAGAACATCTATTATACTATTCTAACATAGGATTTCATTTTCAAGCCGCCTTTGTTGGAATTTCCCACAAAAATGATATAAAATTTAGCCCTAGTATAGCACTTTTGCATAAATCCGCATCATTTCAATGTTAATTTGCCCACATTTGGTGCAACGGAACTGGTTCCTGCTAGCGAAGCAGACCGCTCGGCCGAAAGACCAGGATAACAAAGGATTTGGTATTCCAGCTGTACATAAGCGCCGCACCGCCGTCACTTTTAGGCGCCCAAAGCTAAGGCAGCTTACAAGTAGGTCAGACGCCCTTCCAAATCTGACAGCGGCGGTTCCCGATTCAGCCATGGGTTAGGAGGGCGCAGCGGTCAACCTGTCCATATCTCGATCGTTCGTAAATGAGCAGGGCTCAATTCTTCCTGGCCTGTCTTCTGGTCAAGTTGCAGTGAGCCCCGAATTAATTCAAATGCATCAGTCTCATGTTGAATTTTTTCCCGGAGCGAGTCACCCACAAATCCATTTTCCAATTACTTGGGAGTTCCTGGGCGTGTCGACCACTGTGTATCGTTCCCCTTGACGAGTATGGGCCAAGACGATAAGGAGCCAGCCGTACTGAGTCAAAAACCCGGGCCCGGGAGGCCGAAACTCCGGTCAAGCTGTGATGGATGCGGGTCTGCCAAGCTGAAATGCGATCGGGGCCAGCCCGCGTGTGGCCGTTGTCTGTCGTACGGCATACCGTGTGTCTATGGGCTGCTGCAGAGGATGGGAAAACCCCCACGGAAGCGCCTGGCAGGGCCGGCCGAGGACCCACCACCGCAGCAGCAGGCCAAGAACACCACTGGCAACGCCGTTGGTGTGGACGCCGACCAAAGGTCAGCCGACCCGTTGTCCCACCCGGCTGACCCCGACGCAGGGTGGTGGACTACCATCACTGAGTGGCAGACAATGAACAGCTTGGAACTTGGTCCTTCAATGAATTCGTTCGACTTTGACGCCTGGGCTGCCACGGATGCTGGCCAGATCGACACCCTTTTTGATACAGCTGATCACCAAGGGACGAAAGTGACAACCAGTCAGACAGCAGTCAATCTCCAGGCGTCAAATTCTTCAGCATCAACACTGGCAGTACCGCCACAGACAGCTAGAGTACGATCGTCACAAAATCAATCCGCCCACAATTGTTGGGGGGAAGCCCAGCAACTCCTGAGTGCTACTACCGTGCTTGATAAATATATTAGCAAGGAGTCGTCCCAGCCTCATACATCGCAGCCACCACCGTTGGACTTGGCGTCGAGCTTCACCGCGGTCGACCCGAATGACGGCCGATTGTCACTTGATTGTGTCCTGGGTCTCAACCGTTCGGCCAGCGAGCGTCTTAGTCGCCTCATGGACTGTACCTGCGCGACACTGCCCCATTTTACGCTTCTATACGCATCACTAATATCACGCATGCTTTTATGGCACCAACATGCTGCAACCCTCATCTACGACCGGTATCTCTCCCGGGATCCCTCTATCAGAACTTCCAATGCATCACGTACTGGTACGCAGGTGCAAGAACCTTCGTCAGCAGCTGAGTCTACGTCGTCTAGTTTCAACGACTGGTCATCATTGAACCTTGAGTCCACTGCTGGTGGCAGTTCTCGTGCGAGCGTTGTGTCTATGCAGGACGCTATTCCATCCGCCGGTGTCCATAGTGGGGAAGCAAGGCTGGCGATTGGGACTTTCGAGGTGGATGATTTCCGTGTGCAGGCCGCTTTAAAGTTACAGCTGCTGGTGGGAGAGATTAGGAGACTCAGGCGCTTGGTTGAACAAGTCTCCCCAGAGTGTCGAGACGACCGCGCTGTGGGCAACAAAACTACGACTGGCTCTTCTTTCGAGGGAGTGTTTGAGGAATTACAGGCAACTTTAAGGAATGAACATTTGAGGATACTCAATGCAATGTTGAAAATTCTGTCTGACCTCAATAGCTGAAGACGTTGGTAGGAGAAGACTAACAATGTCTTTCCTCCTCTTCGTGAGAAGAACGATAGATTCCATAGGCGCAAGCAAATATACTTCCCAAGGGTTCATTTTCCGTTTTGAATCGTGAATGCATTTGTTTACCACGCCCTAATACTGAACCACGCCATCAACATCTACCGACATTCCCCTAAGCTCATATCCTTCTTTTTGTGCAGTTTCCCACTGATCCTTAACCATGAATAATCTCTTTTCGTCCCTTGGCACAAACCTCACAGCAAACGGCTTAGGCAGCGTAAATCCAACGTCCGGAAATGCATCTTCTCCAAGACTCACTTTTACCTCATGCCCATCCACTATCGGAGGCCGGACCTCAAAAGCCCATAGAATGCCAGCAAGTGCGATATTCAAAGAATTCTCAGCGAGCCGAGCTCCGGGGCAAGACCGGCGTCCCATACTGAACGTGAAATGGTCACGTTTGAAGGGATCACCCATGGCCAGGTAGTCGGCGCTATGTAGCTCATGGCCGAGATACCTCTCTGGCATAAACTCAAACGGCTTGTCGAATCTGGAAGGGTCATAATGAAGGAATGCGGTATTAGCCAGAAGAACCGTCCCTTTCGGAATAATGTGGTCTTTGTACCGCACATCCTGGTCGGTAAAGTGACGAATGCCCGGCGCCAGAATGGGGTTCATGCGCAGGACTTCCTTGACACACGCACGCACATAAGGCAACTCGGCAATATCCGAATACAGCGGCGAGCGCTCTGTTCCTACTTTGCGGTCGATCTCGACGTGCGCCTTGCTCTGCACCCGTGGGTTGGCAGCAAGGTACAGCATCAGTGTGTTTAGTGTTCCCGCGGTGGTATCGAAGCCAGCCTCGACCAGTCCAGTCGATATCCATGCAAGATGCTCCTCGGTCAGACCCTGGGCATGCCACCGGTCCCTTTCCTCGAAGATCTCGCGCGCGTAGCAAGGGGGCGCCACGCCTGCCACCACCTGCCTCTCCAATCGGCGCCACATTTCCATCTTGATATCAAGGACATCGGCCGCGGCTTTAATAGCTTCCCTGCGCCCTGGCTGTATCCACGACGGCAGACGGGAAAGTATCGGTATCTCATCCACTAGGAATGCACCAGGCCTCGAGGTCCGCCGCAGGATGGCCTGAATTTTCACGGCGTTCTGGGCATCTGGGTGGTTCCAGTCCTTGACGCGCGTTCCGAAGGTGCTCGTGTTTATGATACTGAAAGCATACCGCCTCATATGTTGATAGAAGTTGCGTTGGTTGGCGTTGTCAGTAGCCAGGTCAAAAAGCAGCTGCTTGGCCTCGAATTCCTGGCTGGGAATAATTGAGGCGGTGATGGGTGCGGTTGTTAAGCCACGTACGGCAGAACGGACGGCGCGCCAGACCGGCCCGTAGGACATAGTTGGCATCCGCTTGCCTCCAGTCACAACATCGTGACCCATAGGCGACGGTGCTTTGGAGGACGTCACGGCGGCTTGTTTTTCAAGGATTTCGCGAACCGCCTGCGGACTATTTATGACTACCCAATTGTGCCATCCAACGCGGATCTTGAAGATTTCACCATATTCGGTGGCCCACTGGCGGAAAACAGTGGGTGCTCTTCTGGGAAGTCTGTACCCAACACCAATGAGTGGGTGACCCTTGGGTCCCGGGATGCTATCAAGTCTGCGGTCATGAGAAAGACATGTTGAGGCGACGATAATAAGAGCAAGGGTAGCCGCAAAGATTGCGATATTTCTGCTTGAAAATTGATTCAGGGAGTTATCCATTCTAATGAGATTGAAGATTATTGGGTTGCCGCAGGAGAAAGTACACAACGCGTTGGCGAATTGCGCGACCTCATGGAATATTGTTGGACAGATATTGGATCAGCAGCCGCTGATGCGGACTGTTGTCGACGGCGGTTGATGTTTTGGCATTTAATAACACTAGGGTGCCTAAGTAGTCCCGCTTTCTCTTCATTTGTGGCTCAATGGCCACTCCCACGAAAGTATACGTGAGTTCTGCACTCACCACAGGCTGGAGCCGCTCTCTCTCAGCATTGAGGTACCTGGTTCCGTTTCTATTCCGTATACAGCATTGAGGTACCCGCAAGCCGCCATCTGATCAAGAAAACTCGGCTGATTATTCCGGGTTGCGAAAGCGATCACCTTTTCTTCACAGAAAATGCATGTCTCCTCGTAAGCACCGCAAACGCAGGTGTCGGGTATTACAGGCGGGGACTTACCTGTTAGCACTTATACTCGGAACGCGACCAATAAGGCATTTTCCTGCCGATGAGCGAACCGCAATTTGATTGTAACCACCTTTTAGAGAATTTCCCAGGAAGAGACTTGCTTACGATCTGGATGACCTTGGCCTACTGCGTTGCGTCTCTTTTACGTCCCTACTCCTGCGCGTGTATATCAAATCACAAGTAATGCCTGACCTCTTTTAAGCCCCACAGCGAGTTACGACAGTGACAGTTTATGGAAATTCCATCCGCATCGAAACAATGGCAGCACTTGACCCTACCACAAAATCGACCTACGCGACCACAGACTGGGAGCACTACCAGAAAGGCCGCCCCCCGTATCCATCTTCACTCAAGGAGCTCATCTACAACTACCACTCTCAGCATCCGGGGGCGAGATGGGAGCGCCTTATCGACGTTGGCGCCGGTTCTGGAGTAGCCGCAGCCCACTTCGTCGGCGACTTCAAGACCGCCCACATCTCTGACCCCAGCCCGTCGAACCTCAACCAGGCCCGGGAGTTCCTCTCCGGCAGGGCCGCCGGACACGGTACGAAGCTGGAATACAGCGCAGCCAGCGGCGAGGTCGCCCACCAGCAGGCAGGTGAAGGCTCGGCAGACCTTGTTATCTGCGCCACGGCGGCGCACTTCATTGACCCAGACGGCCTGATGGACTCTGCCGCGCGGATGCTGCGCCCAGGCGGGACCATGGCGGTGTTCAGCTACTGGATGCCCACGTTCCCCGGAAAGTCGGCCCACTTCCACGATGTGTTTGCCCGCGCCTGGGACCGGCTGGTTCTCGACGCTCTGCAGTCCGCGGAGCCGGGGAAGACGCCGGCAGAAACCAGGCTCGCAAAGGTCGTGGCCCGCAGAATGGCTGGTAACGGCGTGCTGGACTCGATGCCGCTGCCTGAGGATGTATATTGCAATCCACTACGGGTTTATATCAACGCCGATTCGTCGGCCGATATACCGTACCATGATTTGTTTCGCAAGTTTGAGCCCGTTGATGGCGGGAAGGGAGGGATCTCTCGCGTTGAGCCAAGGGATGAAATTGTTCACTTTCACACCGGAGTAGACCGCCAGGCTGAGGGTTGGATTCACCAGGTTGACAAGGGGTGGCTCGCGAGGATGATTAACACCATACGGCCGCAAAACAGCACACTTTCGGAGGAGGAGAACCAGGAGGCATATGCCGAATGGAACAGGGTGTTTGATGATGAATGTGCTGAAGGGAAGCTAGGTGTCCTTTGGCCGGCATATGTTGTCCTGGCCAGGCGCAGATAGTCCGCAAATTTGAATCTTCGCTTATATGTACATATGTGGGAACATCATCATGAAGAGCACACACATTTGCACTCAGAAAAAATCAAACACGTCTCCTGTGAACGAACCTTCAGTTTGGTTCTTCATTATTTAAAGGTTTACTCAGTATGTGCACTCCACCACCCTATAAGAGTCCCAGATTTAAATCTCCTATTGAATAAATTACGTGTAAGGTTTCCGCGAATCTTTTACTCTCTGCCCAAGGTTTTCTATTCGACTATATGAATAGGAAGAGCGCAGAAAGTCCATAATTTCAAGGCCGTGTAAAACAGGGCTTGTCTTTGGATTAGAGATGGGCGGTATAAAATGCTTGATCGGAAGTGGACCCAAGCTCTATGCCGTCTTCAAATCCGGTACAAAGTCCCAGGCTTTGGGAAGCCCACCATAGAATACAAAACGTTTCATGTTACCAGTGACCATGTTTCCACCAAGACCCATCTGGTTCTCCACAGCCTCAGAGGCGGCTTCAGGCATCCGATTCCCACCAGGCTCGAATGCCCTTTCGACTGAGTCGACCACCATGTGCGCAATCCTCTGATAGTCATCTCGGCCTATGGGCAGCTCCTCCTCCCCTCCATCAACATCACCACCCGATCCCTTACCGTCGCGTTCCATCTGGTCGACGCCGAAGAGCGACCGTACCGCCTTGACGACATGGCCCTCATCCTGATACACGATGGCCCGGTGGAACAGCTCCGGCCAGCTGTCGGCGGGGTGCCGCGGCCGGTAGTCACGGATGCGCGAGGGATACAGCTCCGGGCAGCCGCAGCCGGCGTAGAGGACAGCGTCGACGCGGACCTTGGCCTCGAGCAGGCGCGCCTTGTCGCTGTCCGGCAGCCAATCCAGCGCGGCGATCGCCGGGAAGAACGCCGCCAGAGTGACGGCGTGCAAGAAGACAAAGTCGGCCCGCTCCTCCTTCCCGGGCCGCTGCGCCGCTCCAAGCACGTAGCAGCAGGTGCGCATCATGTCTCGGGTCTTGGCCTGGATGTCCGCGGGCGTGGGGCGGACGGTGAACTGGCTTAGGTGGGGCACGAGGTGTTCCGGTCCCACGCGCTTGAGGAGGCCGTCTGGGATCTTGTTGAAGGGGTCTGTGTCCTTGACGCCATTGGCGATTATAGAGTCACTGCGTAGACGTTTGAGTATGGCCAGTTGAGTCGACTCGGCAGAGTCTGTGTATCCCTTTCCTTGCGCCCTCACGGCTTCCTCAGTAGGCTGTAGGAATATCGCAGGCCAATTATCGTGGACACAAGCCCCAGCCAAAGCTTCGGCCACGATGGCTGGCTGGTTGAACTCCAGTCCACAGCCAAGGTGGATGATGGGATGTACAAGGTCTACAGAAAGGCTATCAGGGTAATGTCTTCCCATGATGTCTGAGGTCTGTCGCAGTCTCTTACCTGTAAACATCCGATAAAAAATATCATTCGCTCGGTCGTCACCTTTGAATAGGTACTCGTGCACAACTTGCTGCATTCCCTTCTCGGCAATTTCTTCCTCAAAATACTTTAGAAAGTCTGCGTAACACTCGTCCTTCCCAAGACTCTGGGAGAACTGCCTGGAGTCTCGTAGGTCTAGGTCTATTTCAGGCGTACAATCGTTGTGTGGCCGAAGGTTATTGCGAGCTGTTTGGTACGGTGTGTTGAAATTCCACATCTCATCCACCTCGTCAGGTGTGGCACCCAGTGCCCAGAGCCCTATCAGGTGATGTACAAGGTGATCTGTAATTACAGATTTTCAATTAGCTGGCATTTCCTGCGTTGGTGTAACTCATAGTTCCACATTTCCACGTACTGTGAAAGGTGCCTTTCCATCTTGTATGGTAGGAGGCATGGTTGATATCGAGTAGCTCAGAGACCTTCTTTGCGCTGCTTTGCGTCAAATTTGGTGCATGTATAGATCCAGGTGTTTTATCAGGAGTCAAGTAGCATGTCGTCGATGTGGGGACCGAGGCTTGGTGCATTTTGATTGACATGAACAAGGACAAGCTTTAGGGTAACTGGGGAGCTAGTAGCCTTAGAGATCGCTTGATGCTCAATAGCACTTGCAATTAATTTGAACAAGATGCGTGTTGGCGAACTGAAGACCATAAAAGCCGGCTGTAAGATTTCAGTTTCACAGCCACGGCAACGTGCTCCTCTGTCAGCATCACCTTGTCTAACCAATTGGGGACTTATGGTGGCCATGCAGGCGCATCTCTCGGGTACTTCAATCTGACACCGACTAGGATCGCTGACTGTTGATATTTCGGGGCGTCATGCTCGCAAAAGCGGGCCGTCTCGTCTTCCGCTATTGACTGTCGGGATCATCACGGGATATTAGCCATTCATGCAGAATCCATTTGGAATGGTGAACTGGAGTCCCCAATCTGTGGACTCTTTGCATCATGAAAGTTGCAGAGCAGTATAATTTCGAAGAGAATTGCAGATGCAACGATGGTGTCCCTCGGCCAAGACTGAAGAAATCATTGTATCGCACTGGCCATTGCAAACCATCCATTATGATACCCCCTCACACGAACGGAGTGTCCGAACAGGCCATTTCCTTCAAAGGGCTTGAATCTTCTATTTCCCACAACGTCAACATCATCTCTGAATATCTCGAGAATAGTCATCTCCCCCAGCCTACCTTTGAAAGTGACGGGCCGTCCATTCCTGTCCCAAGTGATGCACCGCTCGAGATTCAGAGAGCCCGTCAGAACCTCATCGCAGCAGCCCTAGAAATTACTCACCTGGCAATAGGACCGGGAGAATTCCTCCCCCACCTCGCCACAGGTGTAGGTTGATCCTCAGCAGAACCGTCAAACCGCAAAAAATACGTTTATGCTAACGCATCAGATGGCGTGTTTCCGCGGGTCAGTTCCACTACATTTCATGCCTCGGCTGGCTCTGCAACTACTCCATCTTCCATCATGTCCCTCTCACCACCCCAATCAGCTATCCAGCCCTCGCCAAAGCCGCCGGCGTCCCCGAGCCACGCCTCAAGAGCATCATCCGCATGGCCATGACGACAGGCCTCTTCCGCGAGTCGCCCCCGGCCTCCTCCGCGGCCCCAGACTCAGAGTCAGACCCACCAGACGAACACCCCACCGTCCGCCACTCAGCGACGTCAGCTCATCTCGCGCGCGATGCAGACGCACTCGCGTATGCGGCGTACATGTGCGAGCGGTCGGCACCCATCGCGCTGCACATGACTGACGCGCACAGGCGCTGGGGGCCGGGCACGACGCGGCCCCATGAGACAGCGTACAACGTGGCGTTCGAGACGGACCTGCCCTTCTTCGAGGACATTGGCCGCGACACACAGCGGATGGCAGGGTTTGCAAGGTATATGCAGTGCGTGAGGAGTAGTGACGCCGTGGGGCTCAGGCACCTGGCTGCAGGCTTCGACTGGCGCGGTGTGCGCGAAGGAGGCGTTGTCGTAGATGTGAGTGATACATGGGTAGTATATGACTGACCACCAGTCATCTGTGTCCTAACCATCGGTAGTACTGACACGGCGCGTGTAGGTCGGGGGGTCGACTGGCGATTCCGCCATCAGTCTGGCCCGGGCTTTCCCGCATCTGAAATTCACTGTACAAGACCTGTCCGCCAACACGGAAAAGGGAGCCAGTAAAGTTCGCTCCCTTCCCGATGACATCGCCTCTCGTCTCACCTTCCAGGCACATGACTTCACCAAGCCTCAGCCGGTGCACGGAGCAGACATCTACCTCCTCAGAATGATCCTGCACGATTGGGCAGACGACGATGCCGTGAGGACGATCAACAACATCGTCGCGGCGTTTGACAAGGCGGGCAAGTCGAGGCTGCTAATCATGGACACGGTGCTTCCTGAGCCGGGCTCAGTGCCCGTTTCTGAGGAGCGTATTGCCCGGGCTAGGGACTTGACTATGATGCAGGCTTTCAATAGCAGCGAGAGGGACCTGAAAGGGTGGAAAGGCCTGCTTGCTGCTACTGACCATGATTTGCGCCTAGTCAACGTCATCCAGCCTTTTGGTAGCGCCTTGTCTATCTTGGAAGTAGCATCAGTGTCACGGCCATAACGATGTGCAGCATAACAGCTGGTTCTATCGGCGCTATCAACGAATATTCCAAGCTATTTTCACGACGTGAAATGGTCAAAGCATGGTTCACACGCCCGGAAAGTCGGCTCTGCAAATTTCAATGTAAATATGTCCGCCTCGTGAACTTGACTTGTATGGGCAGCCGGAAATCAACTCATCAGCGTTAAGGATCGGGCGGGTCCACAGAAGGGCCGTTGTCTTCCACGTAGAAATGAATAGCTGATGACCCACCAGAATCGTAAAGTCATCACTGCCCGACAATCCGATCGCACATTCATAAATCCCATTCACTGTCAGCCTGAGGCATCTACTCGTCAGGAGACCATACCTGCCTTACGCAGGCCAGCTCGCATTGCTCGGGTTGCGAGCTTGTCGAGAGAAAGCGCACCCTCAGCCACTGATTCGTCCGATTCTGACAGGGGCTGACGTCTCGGGAGGCGCAGTCTTGGCATGGTCGATTGGATCCCGGCCGCCTCGGGGCCTGCTTGTCGCCAGATCTGGCCATGCTTGTCCTTGAAGGTTCCCCTGAAAAACTGGGGTCCTCCCGCCACAACCCGGCTCTGCACCAGTGGCAGTCAAAGACGGCCAGGGCTGCCAGGACAGGGCGTCTGGGGCTCAGGGGCTCAGCTGCCATTATGCTCTCGTGAGGTCTCCCATCTTCCCTGCATTAGCCGCTGCTCAACCCACCAGTGCCGGTGTCCGGGCGTTGCGTAAGCTGTCTAACTGCGGCATCAAAAGTGGACCCCCTCCCGGATGCAAGTGACTTATTGACGGCCATGTCTGCCATTCACTCATTCAACTTGTTCGATTAACTCGTTGTTTGAAACTCGAGTGCTAAATTTGTTTGGTTTCGTTTCTCTGCTTCTTAATTGACTGCGTGCATCCATTCCTTCGCTCGCTAGTCTTTCGTTCTCTAACTCAGGCCGGTTCCATTCTTTGGCTCTCTCTCCTCCACGACCGGGATATACTCAGCTCTTTCCTTCATATCCGGCAAGATGCGTTCTCCCATCATCGTTGCAGCTGGTCTCTCCCTTCTGTCCACAGTGGCGGCTCAGACTTCGACAGACTGTGACCCTACAAAGAGTGAGTACCCAATGGACAACCATGCGAACGATACTGCAGACACCATGCTAACAGTTGAACAGAGACTTGTCCAGCAGACGAAGGCCTCAACCAGGCTTCGTACAGCGTCGACTTCACCAAGGGTGCAAGCGACGACTGGAACATCACCTATGGAACTCTCACCTACGACGCCACCAATGGCGCCGCCTACACCATCACCAAGTCAGGCGACGCCCCCACGGTCCAGTCCAACTTCTACGTCTTCTTCGGTGCCATTTCCGTCGTGATGAAGGCCGCCCCAGGAACCGGGATCGTGTCCTCAGCGATCCTCGAGTCGGACGACCTGGACGAGATCGACTTGGAGTGGCTGGGCGGCACCGCAACCGAGGTCGAGACCAACTACTTCGGCAAGGGCAACACGTCGACGTACGACCGCGAGACGTACGTGCAGATGGCCGACTCGCAGGCCGACTTCCACAACTACACCATCGTGTGGACCAAGGAGACGACGACCTGGCTGATCGACGGCGAGTCCGTCCGCACGCTGGCCTACGCCGACGCCAACGGCGGCGCCAACTACCCGCAGACGCCCATGCGCGTCAAGCTCGGCATCTGGGCCGGCGGCGACCCCAGCAACCCGGAGGGCACGATCCAGTGGGCCGGCGGCGAGACGAACTACGACGAGGGGCCCTTCACCGCGTACATCAAGAGCGTCGAGATCACCAACTACAACCCGGCCAAGTCGTACACCTACGGCGACCTCACCGGCTCGGCCGAGTCGATCGTGCTGGGCGACACCGACGTCACCCAGTCGTCCGGCTCTGTGCCCTCATCCCCTGCCACGCCGGCGAATGCCTCCGGCACCGCGTCTGTCCGCCCCGGGGCGACGGGTGGTGCGTCCGGCATTTCCGGGTCGGCCCCGTACGGCAACGGCTCCAGCTTGACGAGGCCTTCGCCCTCCTCAAACGTCACCGTCTCCCTGTCTCCGACTTCTTCTTCTCCTGCATCTGGCGGAGATGGCTCGTCCAGCTCGTCATCGTCGTCGTCATCTGCCTCGAGCGCGGCCTCGGACGCTGCTTCCAGCGCTGTGAAGCTGAGTGCCACTAAGGCTGGTAGCTCGGTCCTCCTCGGTGTTCTTGGCTGCGCTCTGGCATTCCTTTAGATGCGATGCAGGGAGCTATTACTATAGACTGGGCTTGTCAGCGGCTTGGAGTCTATCATCTTCTTCTCATGGGCTGGGTAGATCCCAGACGCTTCTAGGGGGTCATTTCAAATCACTTTACGGCGTTCGGGTCCTTGATACCTCTATAGATGCAGGACGAGACTTTACAAAGAGAAGGCTCTCTACACTGCACTATGCTGCCACCTGCTCTTGTGCTTTTCACAGTCTGTGCTTCCGTGATAATGTCTCTGCGGTATACTATTTTGTCCCATTTGATTCTCTTGCTGAGTCTCAGTGACTCATTATACAACTTGGGTATGGATAGTCAATACGGTTGTGTGGTCCTGCTCTTTCACTGATGGTATATTGCATCGAACAAAACTCTCAGTTGGTGCGCTCCTCAATATCGGTTGGTATCTCATCAAATTCAATGATTGAAACAACTACTAAGAGTATGTTTCACACATGTACGTGCTAAAGCATAATATATACTGGGTAAAACCCCTCATAGATCTCATCATGTGGTCATTGCCAAGTCCATCCCTCATCGTCTTCAAGCCGTCCTCCAGCAATGATTATGGGGACATTTAGACGATGCTCTTTATGGTGTTGTCAGGGCACTGCTCGTTCCACAGGTCACCAATCAGCTTCCTGTCAGCGGAGGTGGAGCAGATAGTGGTCGTGCCGACGACGTTGGTGACGGCGGCCTTCAGGGTGGTGTTGGGGCACCAGCAGGCGGTGTCTGTTTCGACACATGTTAGCTATTCTCCTCGATTGAGATGTCCAACGCCATGTTGTTGTAGGTTACGGGCTGGTGATTGGATCAACTAACCTGTCTGGTCGGTGCAGCCGGTGGCCGCGAAGGCGGCAGTGAGCCTGCTCTTGGCGCATGTTGGGAGCTGGGAGAGAGGGTCGTCGGTAACTTCGACTGCAACCTTGACGGCGGCAGCGCCAGCGATGGCGGCGTAGATGGAGAGGAGAGTCTTGAACTGCATTTTGGCGGTTGGGAAGCTCGATTGGTGGTGATGTGGTTGTTGTTTGGTAGTTCTTTGAGTCCAGGAGTGTGCAGATGATTGAATCAGGATCAAAGACGAGAGTTTACGAGCACATGAGCGCATTATATAACTTTCATGGTCACCCCCCTTTGCGACCTACCATCAATCCAACATGTCAGTATCCCTTGCCTTCCATGCAGATCGTGGCCCCCATATCCACCACGAGAGGGACGCCTTTGGAACATAGGTTAAGGAGTCCCCGTGGTGGTTCCTGATCGACGGACAGGTGCGTAAACCCTACCCACGTCCCGTGCATGTATTCTGATGGGTCCCGATGCCAGCGGCCCCATATGAAGACGCCGCGAGATGAACCGCCTCCTGGGGCCACCGACTGCCGATTATGACCCCGGTCATACTCTTACACCACAGTGATATGACAGGCTGACAAGCGAGGCCAGATCGGTCGATGCACTGATATCTGATCATGGCCTTATCGTGCATAGAAATATTCCGAAGGGCCGGTGTCTGTGGTCGTAGCCCATAGGCTACTACTAGTACCTATCTACACGCACATACATAGACAATTATTTATACTCGGGGCCCCCTCTGAATCGCACAATCAACTCTGCTGGTTTGTCCCGATGTGCATTCACTTCATGATGAGGATGTCACGGTCGAGAACGGCAAGCACATTCCCGCAACCCTAGCAGTTCCCCACACATTGCGTCGCAATCTCAGGGTCCATTACCGAGAGCCACCTCCTGAGGGAACCCATCGAAAGTCAGGGGTAAGCTCTGAAAGTGCCCGCGATGTAAAGGGCGCTCCGGTAAGCGAACCCCATCCTTTTCTTTACCATCAACATCCCATCCTGGCCGCTTGTCCTTTTAGGAGCCTGTAGGTGAGGGTTCCAAATGGGCCATGGGCGGTGTAGAGGAGCTCCTTGTTGGCTCGCAATCCTCGCGTAGGCTCTCCTTTCCACTGATTTTCTATTGCGTAATCGTCTTTGTTAAGTTGTGCTGGGAACGGGTAGAGTGTTGAATGAGAGTTACGACTTTGACGTGCTGGACAGCGCGTGCTTCGAGCGTAGCCTACATGTGGGTCACGGGTATGGTGAATCTTGGGTAGAGGTTCTGGGGGAGTCCATCGACGTCAAGTAAGGAGACCTGCAAATCTCGTAGATATGATTTTCCGTCCCATATAATAGTTCAGTCGCTCAAAATCAGCTGATCCATCCAAAGATACCCGTTCTTGCCCAAGATTCCATTCAGCTGAACCAAGTCAGGGCTGCTCTTTGAGGTCCTCTGTTGAGCCAAGCACTTGAGGTATTTGTTGTTGGAGGTAATTGCGATTTTTCCTACCACGTTTGCATCTAAAGGCAACAGGTGAATTGATTGAAATAGTTCGATAGGTCCGGGCTTTGACAGACATCCCTTACTGCTAATAAATACAGAATGACAATAATTCTCTTTTGATCTTGAAATAAAGTCGCCCTCGGCAAGTCACAAATCCTTGATCGCGATCACTTAAGTTGCTTGCGCGCGAAAGACCATAGGTCCCAGCTCCTAGCCCGGGTGAGGATTGCGCGAGGATATTGAACACTGGAGAGTGATACGGAAATCAACAAAAGCAGTTGCTCAAGGTCCCGAGGCCTTGTTTTCAACGCACCTCGGCGGAATCGTGCCTGTCTCTCCTATCAAGCCCAATGGGAACACCTGTGACTTTGCGTCCGTTCCAGATCCATGTTTCCTACCAAGGTGTGGCCACAACCATAGATACTTGGAAACCACTACTACAAGGCACATGAAAACTACACTCGAGGCTCCGATGCGTACCTTTTCGGCACGCAACTGTACCTTGCAAGGATTTATCACATGCAGCGAGTCTCCGGCCCCCGGCTCTAGAAGGTCACATATGCCGACTTGAATGGTGAACACGAAAACACCCTCTCGGAGAATCCCGACGTCAGCCCTCTCGAGATCAGCAACTGTATGGCTACGGAGAGCGAGGCGCCTGACGAAACCAACAGCTCGGTTGCACGACGATCCCTCGGTGCATGCCGCGTAAGACTGAGCTCCTTTGGATTTGTTGGTAACGAACTGGAGAAGACGTTGCATGAATGCAGCTCGTCAAAGTAACCCTAATCAGGCTGCGAGCTTGTCTTGCTCCATGGGAAGTGCGTTGTAAGTGCTGACTCCACTGCTTCATTAGAACATGCCAAGGCTGGAAATGGTAACAGCCGGCGATCCCATGGGGCTGAACATTCTCATTGTTTACCAACGAGAAGTATTGTG
The DNA here is from genome assembly GCA_023522825.1 of Diaporthe ampelina. NCBI lineage: Eukaryota > Fungi > Ascomycota > Sordariomycetes > Diaporthales > Diaporthaceae > Diaporthe > Diaporthe ampelina. The sequence goes on along the minus strand of JAMFTM010000084.1, from coordinate 88,580 downwards.
TAGGATCGTTTCTACACATGCATGAGGCCTAATGTCATTATGGTAGGTGCTGCGTTATCGGACCATGCAGGACTCTTGATGCCCTGTCACCAACAGGTGGTGGAGTTGTCCACTAGGATTCCCATTGGTGGGTAGCTGGTTGGGCCCTGAGGATGGCAACCTCCGTCCAACCCTCAAGCATGCCAGTCGAATCTCGCATGAAGGCTTCTTCCGCTGTCAAATTGCGTGTTGGTCCAAGGCGAGCCGGGCGCCCTGCGCCACCGGCCCCCACGGCTTGCCTGCACCAGAGTCTTGGGCATGAACTAAGATGACCATTGGTACCCCAAGATGCCTTACTGTGGTAATAAAGGATTTCCGCGCAGATTTAGTCCACAAGGGCCTTATCCAGGCGGCCAATGCAGCTCAATGATCACTACAGTGTCGTCCTTCGTGGAGCACTGTAGGGCCGCCGACCCACACACATTCTGCGCGTTTGAACCAACAGCATCATGGCGATCGTTGCTTGACGCAACAAGGCTCTGGCATAGCTATGAGCGTCATACATAGGCCCGTGGTCGGCGATGCATCCCTCATTCTCTCGGAGGCTCGCGAGATTGGCATCGTGTGTCAATTCTTGAAGCATACTTTTACGTGTCGGCCACTCCATGCTGGGCTTCGTGGACTTATTCTGTGCTCTCAGGTTCTAATTCAAATACTTGCGAATAACACACCTCTTTTGACACCGCTACCAGACTCCTGCAATTCGAAGATGTTCTTCGACCTTGCCAGTGGCTTGCAACAAGGCCCTTGGGCTTCTGCATGGCCCAAGGATGAGGTCATCGGAGACATGCTTGTCCAAGTCCAGCACAACCGGTGGGCGTTTATTATCGTACTGGCTACACTCATAGTCACCGTGTCCCGCAAGTCGTCAAGACCCAAGATTGATGCGCCAGTAGTCGGGAGATTGTGGCGATGGGAGCCGGCGTGGTTTACGAGACTTCGCTTCTTGGTGTATGCGCAGGCAATCATCAAGGAGGGCTACGAAAAGGTGTGTAAACCATGGTTTTAGGGTCTCAAACTTATACTGAAGATCAGAAGTTCAAGGACCGAGCTTTCATAATTCGGCGCCTCGACACAGACTTTGTCATCCTGTCGAACAAGTACGCCGACCAACTCAAAAGTTTGCCAAAGTCCACTTTGTTTGCAATGGACTCTTTAGCCCTTGTAAGTCGCCATAGCACTCTATCACAACGACTGCCATGGTGATTACTGACCAGTGTGCTAGTCTGTCGGTGGTAAATACACGGGCTTCGATCAGACTACTGCCACGGACATTCACGTCCGAGCCCTTCAGGCTGTGGCAGTTCGCGACTTGGTCAGGTGCTATGAACCTCTCAAAGACGAACTCGACAGAACTATGCGCGAATTTATGCCTTCGCGAACAAGTGAAGTCCCCTGTATCCCTGTGATTATATGCCTTGGTTCTGACTATGAATGTAGCATGGGAAATCAGAGACTGTCAGAAGTTGATGCGAGAACTGTCACTCGCGCTGATGGCCCGTGTTTTCGTCGGGCCGGACATAGGTCGACACCCTGACTGGAAATCTATAAGCAAAAGCTTCACGCAAGATGTGTTGAAAGTGGCGTACCTTCTGAGATTGATCCCATGGGTACCGGACGCCTTTAAATGGCTATTGCTTAGATTATTTCCCGCCTGGCAGTTGGTGCAAAAGGACTACGCCGTCTCAAGGAAACTTCTCAGGCCACAAATCGAGAAGTACAGGGACGCCAATTTCGAGCGCAGTTCCGGTCAACAAACGCCAACTGTTCTCGAGTGGATCAGTTTGAACAGCAAGTCTGGGTACGAGTCTGATCCAGACATCATCGCGCATCGACTGGTTCACTTGGGCTTCACGGCCGACTTTGCTACACTCCATACCATCATATTCTGCTTCTATGATCTATGCAAGCATCCAGAATATATCGACGAGCTACGTGAAGAGGCCGAGAATTGCTTACTGGAAAGCGGGTGCTGGGACAAGGCAACACTCGAAAGAATGAAAAAACTCGAGTCTTTCATGATTGAGTCTCAACGGACCAACCCTATCCTGATGGGTTTGTCTCCTCCCTGTTACGTTACATTTACTATCTATTGACCACATTGCAGTCAGCTTCAGCCGAACGGTGAAGCGGCCGATCACTCTTTCGGACGGCCTCCACCTTCCCGTGGGTACACGGATCGGAATGGCCGCGGAGAACGTATTGAACGACCCTGCTGTGACTTCTGAACCCGACCAATTCAATCCTTGGAGGTCGCTGCATGCGCGACAACAGACTGGGGAAGAAATCAAGCATCGTTTCACTACCACATCACCGAACAATCTACACTTCGGTCATGGCACCCAGGCCTGCGCCGGGAGGCATCTTGCGATGACTATCGAGAAGATGGTTGTTGCGGCAATTCTGATCAGTTGGGATGTTCGTTTTCCTGAGGACCAGCCCCTGCCAGCAAGGCTTTCACTCGACGACTTCCTGTTCCCGAAGCCAGGGGTAAAGCTTGAACTTAGAAGGAGGTCTATCAAGGCGGGCGTACCTGCAATAGGCGTGGATATGTAGTCATGAGACCTACATGATGATAAGAGGTCTGCCTCGGCTGCCACAGGCGCGGACCGCTCCAGAAGTACCCCTTCAAGGTCTCACTTTCTTACTAATTTTTGCTACTTGGAGGGCTTGGCAAATTGAAGGCCGTCTTGTTGGAGTATCCTTGTGCGTGATCTTTGACTGCTTTCGCAATTTTGAATGAGTGATCTAGGTCCAAATCTGGAGACGAGCCTTGAAGTATACCTAATGGCTGGTGCACCGGTAAACCCGAGCAAGTTCTTCGCGCCGGATGAATCACGTGCCACCTGTGTCGTTATACCAGGATTGCCGGGACCAGAAGACGTGGCTGGTATACAGAAAATTATTGAGCTTGAGTCCTTTAAATTGCAGGCCACTGGTGAGATGCTGGCTAGCTTCAATAGTGTCCGCTGGCTAATAGAGTCTTCAAAGTGCATTTCGAATAGCACCTCAGGCTTATGGTTCAATACAACTGGACCCTGATCTATTATTACGGCCGTATTCAAGTGGTAGCGCCCTTGAGGTGCTCCCAAAGTGAGCCTTAACTCGTCTCTAGCGATATGAAAGCCGTCATGAGCTCGAAGGTGTATTCAACGAAAGTGGTGACTCAGCGGGGCAACACTTGTATAAGAACAGTGAAGTTAAACGAGATTACTGTAGAGGCCGGTAGTGCAAAATAACACATCTCTGTGATGATTACACATACAAGGAAGGTCAACATCCCAATATTTCTCCATGATCTTCACAAGTCCACATCAGTTGACATCTACCGTCTGGTGTACTCTGATCGAGTCTAGAGGGTATTCTGTCCGGGCCCGGCTGTCCTTTCCTCCACTCTCAGATGCTTCGGGACGTCGTTGTTCTCTAGAGTTGCTACCCAGTGAAGCATAGCTGCCGCTTGTTACTTTGACACGATTAGAGCCATTGTTGCCGGGGATGGGGTAGATTCCTGTCGAGCTGTGGCTTCTTTCTGCACTGGAACGACCTTTGAAGGGGCGAGTGGACCATGTATACAAATGCAGCAGTGTATCTCTGCCAGGGAGAATAGGCCTCAGGACCGGTAAGCTGGCACAAATGACGCTTGCCGCGACCGAAATGCATGACCAGAGTGGAACATTGATCAAGCTCACTGCGAAGCATTAGCCCCCGTTGCTTTTATTTAGGGTTGCCAATGCGGTTCCCAAGTCGTTAACGATAAGGAAATGAACTACCAACCTCGGGGATCTTGTCCGTACGTGTAGACCACTCTCAGAATCGAAGTAATGATAACACTACAAGGTTCGCGTCAGCTACGTATCGAGCCACCAAAACCGAAACGTTGCCCAAAAGAAGCAGCAGTTTTGATGAAGTGGTCATTATTGAAAGGGCCATTAGCACATACAAACCACCAAGGAGGAAGATACCGCTCAAAAAGATCTTCTGGGTCCGGGATAGCTGAAGCGAGTGTATCATGCGCACTGGGAGGCACAGTATTGCAATGTCGCAAACCATGTTTCCAACCTCGTAGCCCATCAAGAACGCAATGAGATCGATGCATTTCCCCGGCTCCTCGGGCATCCATGCTTTTTGGGCTGGTATGCATTTAACGGCGGTGGCTATTATCGACGAAAAATACCAAACCATGCAGAAGACAAGGACTGCCCAGCTCCATTTGTAAAAAGTAGGGGTCGAGAATATCCGTCGATAGAGGCAAAGAAGGGAGATCTTGGACGCAATATTCGCAGTTTCAAAGATAAGAGCACCGGAATATTCAATCTGTATCTCAGTCAGCTTCGAAGTCCACAGGTGTCCTTGGCATGTTACGCTTTCGAAAGACACGGAGAATGGAAATCAATTCACCTTGTTTTTGAGTACCATGTCGGTGGCAGAGATGGGAACATCAAGAATTTGATAATACCCCTGGGTGACTAAAAAGACCTTTCTCAGCACGCTTCGCTGTCAACGACGCCGACTACTCACCCTCAAAAGCTTGTAAACCAAAATATATTGTGAACATAATCCACGCCACAATTGCCCAGGCATCATCCCACCCAAGCTGAGCTCTTTTTTTCAAACGGGCTAGGAGGCGGCAAATAACGCTAAGACTGACGAGTATTTGCATCGCTATGAACGTCCGTAGGAGAAGCCGCGAGCTCTCCAGTAGTTGAACCATGGTGGAGTTGGACGACAGGTACAGTGATCCTAAGACAACGATGCATGTTTCCGCTGCTTTGATGACAAAGGCCGAGAACGCTTTAATAGAGAAAGAGGTGCCATCCGGGCGATGGAAGCGGCTCAGCAAAACATGGGGGGCAGGCTCCAACCAAGCTGACTTGTACTTGTTCGCACTGTGTGTTGCGACCTACCTGAATGATCGACGTGAGGCGTCCAAAAAAGGCCCCCAACGTTCTTGGAGAATGAAGTTGATACGTCGGTTCAAACCAACATGTGCGAGTGCATAGACTACTAACGCCAAGAGTGAGATTTAGATCATGCCCGTTGTTTGTTGGCTGCAAAAAGGCTGCGTGGTGTGCACATCTGGCGATCGGATGCAAGGTGACCATGCAAGAGAGTGGCAGAGAGATCATTGTGGAAATTACAGAGATAGCTGCCTGCAGATGGCATGGTGCCATCTCTTCAGTTGGGACTTGATTGTAACCAACCTTCCCCTCCCCTAAATAAACCTCGGCCGTCCCGCTGCATGCGTGCGGCGTCAGAATCGAGAGGTATTGATCCGACTGTTCTCAGCATTTTTAGTGTGTATGCATGGTCGTCTGGCCCCTCTCCATTCCCCTCTTCTCTATCGATGGTGCGCTGGCCCTGCTCTCTCGACCTCTCTTGACCTGACCCAGCGATCATCAGCGTGCCATGGACAACGTGCGTCCCTTTCGAATCAATGTGTCTTCGGCTGAAGTCGAACGGCTCAACCAAAAGTTGCTCAATTCACGAATTCCGCAACTGTTTGAAGATCACGGGGAATATGGTCCCTCCACGAATGAGATCCAACGCATCACCAAGTACTGGCGAGAAGAATTCCGCTGGAGCTCCTTCGAGGAACGCCTGAATGAGCTACCGCAGTACGAAGCGACAATTACTCTCGACGGATTCAACCCCTTGCAAGTCCATTTCATCCACCAACGCAGCAGATCGGCCAATGCGATTCCCCTGCTGTTCATTCATGGATGTGCGTGGCGTAACTGCTTTTCTGGTTGACCCTAAACGCTAAATTGTTCCTGTGTAGGGCCGGGCAGCTTCTACGAAGTATCCCGAATCCTTCCGCTCCTCGCGGCGAGTGAAGAGAACGGTGGCCCTGCTTTCCATGTTGTCGCGCCATCGTTGCCCAACTTTGGCTTCTCGAGCCGAGTCGATAAACCCGGGTTCGGCCTTCGACAGTACGCCGAAACCTGCCACCAGCTGATGAAACTCCTCGGATACGAGCAGTATGCTTCACAAGGTGGAGATTGGGTAAGACGCTCATTCCACGCTCGAGACCTTTAGGGGCATCGCCAGAGCTGACCGAGACGTAGGGGAGCCAAATTTCGCTCTCTATTGGTGTCTTCCACCCTGAATCGCTGCGGGCGATCCACCTGAACCTGATCGCAGGAAGCCCGCCGCCCCCGTCATCTCCCTTGGCGTTTGTGCAATTCTTGACTAAATATTTCCTCAATCTCTATAGTGCCAAAGAGATTGAGGGTCTGAAGGCGGCTCATGACTACCAAGAACGGGGCTCCGGCTATTTCCAAATACAAAAAACGAGGCCAAACACAATCGGGTTTGCACTTGAAGACAGCCCAGTCGGCTTGCTAACATGGATCTATGACAAGCTGGTTTCTTGGACAGACAATTATGCCTGGACGGCGCAAGAAGTCTGTGAGTGGGTGAGCTTGTACTGGTTTAGTCGCGCTGGGCCAGCTGCCAGTGTGGTCATCTACCACGAAGCTTCCAAGGGGGATTGGCAAGCTAAAGCTGGCGTCTCGGTACCCAGCACCAAACTAGTAAGCATATCGAGTTGTTCTGACCGTTCAATAACCGCCGACCGTTTATATCCTGTTGCAAATCGCTGACTCCGTTGAAAGGGGTTCTCTTACTTCCCAAAGGAGATTTTCAGCACTCCTCGTGCATGGAACCGTCGGCTTGGAGATGTTGTGTTTGAGAGTGAACACGATAGTGGTGGTCATTTCGCTGCTTGGGAGAAACCAGATATTCTTGTTGGCGACCTTCGCATCATGTTCGCAAAAGGTGGTGCAGCACACGGGTCTGTCAGGGTGTCGGGGTAGCGAAGAGCTAGGATGAAGCTCAGTGCCACGAGCGATGAGCAAGATTAAGTTTTGGTGACACCTGAGAGGCAAAGAACACAATACCACCCCACGTTGTTCTCTACAGCGAAACTATTGAACACTCCGCTGAATTTGCTCTGACCCCCAACTTCAGGGCGTTCGTATTCAACCATTCAGCTTCATGTTTGATCGACGATCGCACACTAATTAAATATCAATGCCACGCCAAGTCCACAAATGTAAACTAATAAGTCGTAGACAACAGTGTATAGGGACAGACCTTGGACTTTTTGGCGGAAGCTTCACTCGGAGGAACACCGTACGCAGAGAACACCAGGCATTTTGAGATATCGCGATGTCCTGAGCGTTGGACTCATGTGCTCACGGACTTTCACTTTTACGACCCCGCACTGTCACCCAACAATACCCATGCGTGGTTATCAATGCGCACACATGCATTTTTGCACAGACACCGGATAGGCTCCCGTGGTACCCTCCCTGTCATGCCATCCAGTGACAGCAGACGACCTTCCGTGCGCAGACATCGTGCGTGGATGTCAGGCGAGTCTGCCCTGATATAGGCAGAACCTTCCGGCTCCGTGGCTACGAACGCTGTCGGAGTCTTGGCCGTACACCAATTTTTGTTCGAACAGTGGTGGTTGTGTGTTTCCTGCGCTTTCCAGCGCCTTTGTTGAATGGCTCTACCAATCTATCCCGATGAGATTTGGGAGAGCGAGGCGATGCCAAAGGCGGAGGTTGAGGACGAGACCGCAGCTCATGGGGTCCCAGATACGCAATGGAAAACGACGATATGGAGTGCGGCCGACACATCCACGGGGAAGAAAACACATGTGATCCAGGATCGCCAGAGCCAGCATCACCTCGCAGTGGCCCGCGTGCAAGTCACCGATGAGGATAGTCGCAGAATATGTCGCAAAATTGACGGCAGGGTTCTTCCCGTACTGATTTGGGCCTATTTCCTTCAGGTACTGCTCTATGATCCGAGTGGCACTTGAGAACAGCGGCTGACTTTGCTCATAGGTCCTCGGGAAAATGGTTGTAGGTCACAGTACAATTCTTGGACTTGACGTCGACTTGGCCTTGACGGGCAACCGATTCTACTGGGTGGTCACTATCGTCCTCATGTCGCAGGTGGTGTGGCTGCCTTTGTTCTCATTCTTGATTGTGAAGATCCCTCCGAGGACGTTGCTGCCAGCAATGCTGCTCGGGTACGGAATTTTACAAACTTGTACATCGGCTACTCACAACTTTGGGGAACTGATGGCGGTTCGGGCTTTGCTGGGTAGCTTCGAAGCCGGATTCCTCCCCCTTTTCGCCGTCATGATCGGTGCATGGTACCGTCGGGTTGAGCAACCTGTAAGAATTGCGGCCTGGTATGGGACAAATGGTCTGGCAACTATGATTGCGCCTCTGCTCGCATATAGTATCGGGAAAATTGGACAGCCGCATCTGGCGCCTTGGAGAATGTGAGTTTGACGTACCATCTGTGTCTGTACTCGATTCACTAATAGTATGCGCAAGTTTGTTTCTAATTACCGGCTTGGTCACCATCATGACGTTTCCGATTGCGTACTGGAAGATGGATAATGACATACAGACCGCATCTTTTTTAACGGCGGACGAGCAAGCAATGGCGATCGAAAGATTGCGAGCAAATCAAGCAGGCTCGGACTCCCGAGAGGCGCGACGGAGCCAAGTCAAGGAGACCTTCGGAGACGTCAAGACGTATCTCTTCTTCATTATGGCCTTCCTCAACAGTCTTGGCTCCCAGGTTCCTTACACATTTGGTCCCCTGGTCCTCGGACGTCTTGGATACGACAAGTACACAACTGTCCTCCTGAACATACCATTTGGGACATTGCAGTACATCATTATTCTCTGCCTGGCATGGTTGTCGATGAAGTTCCGATGGAAATCCCTGACACTGGGCAGCTCCTTAGTACCAGTCATCATAGGTCTGGTCATCCTCTTTGTTCTCCCAGAAGACAGCTCGAATACCGCCTTGCTTCTAATTGGGTATCACCTATTCGCCTTCGTTTTCGGGTGCAACAGTTTAATAATAACCTGGATTATCGCAAACACGGCGGGTCAGACGAAGAAGTCTGTCACCCTCTCCTTCTACAGTGCGGCGTCATCAATTGGCAGCATTGTAGGCCCTTGGATGTTCAACTCAACCGATGCGCCCCGGTATGAGACTGCGCTCAAGATCACACTGGGAGTGTATATCGGAATGTTCTGGGCTGTCATTATACAGGTAGTAAATCTTGTGCTCCTGAATAGAGCACAAGAAAAGAAGAGGGTCTCCCATGAAAAGCCGGCGAAGATCCATGACCACTCCATTGAAGAGAAGTATGTGGACATTGCAGAGAACAATGAGTACTATATAGGAAGTTTTGCCTTTGCGGATTTGACGGACAAGCAGAACAACGAGTTCGTGTACGTTTACTGAGGAAGTGGACAACTTCAAATTCATTATTGCCTTCCTATTTATAACCTTTAATATGATCGAAAAGGGATCCGCCTCTAAATTCAATTCGAATATGATACCAAAAGCATCGCAAATACCCTATTGCTATCCGAGCTCAATTCATTTTCCATATCATTGCAGATGCTGATCTTCTCGGCCTTTTCTGGACCATAGCCGAGTACTCATTTCCATTTATTATTCTCTTAGAAGTGAGAGGTAGGCGACTGACAAATTCCTTGGATCTCTTGAGTAACCTTATTAACGTGTAAATACTAGGTTGGTTTCGGAGGACAGACAAGCGGCACCCGAGGAGGTGGAGGCGCGTGTACAAGACTAATTTGATTTATTGGCGCTGTTGTAGCGGATATATATCAAGTACCATGCGTAGGCTTTACGACCACTAATACTACGAAGAATAAAACAGCTCGCCATCCTAGCCATTTCCTTTCCTCGTTGCCTACACACGAACTAGAGTGAGAGACTTGTTTCTATGGTTTGAGGCTTCTGCTTTGTCCGGGACAATATCATTATCTTGATCGAGCTTCCTAACAAAGGATATGCCTGTATCATAGCAAAACAAGCCTTTGTTGAGCTATGGCTTACCCTGTATACAACAAGTCTGACTCTGGTCAACGCCAATGTCATCGTGTTTGAGTCCCAACCTGTCACGGTGACCACTGACTGTTATTGATCACTCCATATAAACGCCGCTCTTTGCCAGCGGCCCATAGCCTTTTCCCTTTCCTCTTTGCGCAATGACAGGCTCACAGACTTGGACAACCTACCAACACTGTCGCAAGAACTGTCACTCACACGCACTACTCCAGTAGAACTGCCTAGTTGCGCCGGTTCTGCTAGAGTTACAGCACACTTGAGCAGCTTTTACCATGGCGAAGCAGGTCGAGAGGTTCGAGAACTGGGGCTATCGGGTGAACCAAGATTCGAAAGGATTCCTAAATCACCGTTATTCTGACTTCGCCAGGTGGACGGATATTCATCACAATGGAACCGGCAGGGATCCCACCATCCCTATCAACACGTTCGGTGTCAAAGATGAGTATGGCGGCATGCTGATAGTCGCGCGAGCCTACAACGACTGGCCAGCCCACGACCCCCGGCCAAGATCTCAAAAGCTTCCTCTGAGGGCTCAGATCGTGTCATACTGGGCTTTGGTGGAGCAACGTCCCCTCAGCGCGCTGAGCCGCATCGTTTATGCGAACGTGATTGAGGACACCCTCAGACCCCTCATCGACGATGTCTACGAAATCATGGGTGCATCCACTGCAAAAGACCTTCTAGTCGCCCAGGGCGACGGTGCCTTTGACACCCTACTTACTCAGACCCCTTTCGGTGTAGGCGTAAAGAAAATGCTTGATGAATACGCTGCCCTCTTCGGCAACAAGAAGATCAAAGGCTTCTGTTTTCGCCTAAAAGACGGTACGGCTTGTTTCGACTTCATAATCGATCTAACCTAATCACTGGCGATAACTTGAGCCATTGGAAGCTAGACTACCAAAGATGGCCAGGTAATAGATGAAGATTTGGGTCAGCTGTTTAGAATACATGTTTAATCTGTGACTTTTCTCTCGAAGCATCTCCATCTTCATGTATGAGACAAATTCCCCACACAAGGTCTCTGCCTACCAAGAACTACTGAAAGAGGAGCTACGTCTCACAACTGTCAGTCTGACTTGGAAGAGGACTTTAAAGTCAATAATCCATGCATAAGACAAAGCCGTTCCCAAGCGGTACGGATTACAGCCTCTCGCTACTCCAGCAGCCCTGTAGCCTGCTAAATACAAAGTACCATATTTGTATTAACAACAAACCATTTCAACTAAAACGTCCTACCGGCATCATTAGGCTTGAAGAGTAGAACTGATTTGAAGTGGAATCTACTTCTTAAGCAGTGTGTAATCATTCCAAGCTTCCTTCACTGTCGTTACACCTTGAAAGCTTTTCTACAATTTTCTCGACAACGTCTGATGCCTCTGTCACAGTACTCCGCATCATCCCCAACTCTACAAATCAGCGAGCGGTCAACCTGAAGTGACTCGACAGCGACCTGCATTGTGGACCAAGGGGAGGGGATATTTCCCCGCGAGATGTGGCTGAGTCGTGCAGGTGTGCGCTATTGATATGTATTAAGATTCGATTCTCGCCGAGTCATTACCAGTTCCAGGGCGAACTTGAGAGCGGTCTAAGATATCAATTTCGGGGGCCAGGCGTGCCTCATGCCCTCCTCTATCGCCTGGGGACTGACTGACTGACTGTGACCATCTAGCATCGTCCCGTGTTGTCGGGATAGACGTCCGAATAATGCTCCCCTGTCCCCCCACCCAGAGAGACCACACCACACACATTTACTCCGAGTGATGTACCATGAGGTCACCTTGTTTTGTCCGCTGGCACTCAAATCATAACCCGGGACCTTTGATCTCAATGCCCATCCCTTGCCTACCTAAACGCAGGAAACCTCGCTCCTAGGAGATGCGGTTAAAAAAAAAGAAGGAATATAAAAAAAAAAAAGTGTTGCAGAAAAGCTTGAGGCGCGTGGAAGCAAAAACAACCTGGAACCCCTATCCCGTTCCGTCCAATTCCCTCATGATAAGATAGATGTCATTATATCAGTTGTTGCCGGCGTGGCCGATGAATGGTTTCGGACAAGGGTGGAGCGACCCACACCGACCCACGCTTCCCTGACACCTCTGCCAAGAGAACGTGTCATGGCAGCCCGTCTCGGCTTTTTCTCCACGGGGTAGGAAGGGGGTAGGTAAGAAACTGCCGCCCAAAATGCGTTAGGAATTGGAGAGGATTAATCCGGTCGTGCCCCCAATGCGGATGCCAAGCACCCAGCGGGAAAAAGAGGAAAAAGCCAGGGGGTTGATTCGGGAACGGGATCCTTCTTCCTCCTCATACTGTGTTGGCAGAAACTGCAGAGTGTTGCAGCCGCGTGAAATTCGCACCGGTGGTATCATCCGCTCCATCATGAATGAGTCGTGCCATCGTCGATGTTTTGCTTGGCTGGCCTCGGTTGCCCTGGTTCCAGGGGATGCCCAGGAAGTGGTCCCCCAGCCTCTTGTTGCTTGCATGAGAGCCAGTCGTTCTGAGTCTATGTTGCCGTCATGTCTGGTTATTTCGCCATGCCTGGGACATGTCTTGAGGCATACTCTTTAGAAACTTTGGATTCTATTGAATCTCGGTTAGCAATTGTGTTGGTTCTAGAAGAGGAAATAGTTCACGTGACGGACGACTCCTGCTGGAACTTGGTGCATGTCCCAAAGTACCGCTGCAGGAGGAGTGGGGCGCGGTGAGATGTGCATCGTAGACGAGACGTCCCGAATGATTGCTCAGACCGCGATCACCGTCTGGACCCATCGCCCTGATCGATCGGCGTGCATCACGGCCGTTGATGGGGACAAAAGTCCGTGGGTAGATCTCTCGCGGGAGAATGGGGAACGCGCCCACCAGCGCACAGAGGGACTGAGGGAGATCGTGAGGAAATGGTGTGGGTGGGACTTACCGAGGCTGGTAGGCGAAGACAAGGGCGTTCCGTTGCTGGGGGTCAGATACCCACACACCGAGTCGAGTTTCATCTCGCCGACGCTGTACAGCTCGCACTTGACGCGCTTGCTGTCCACGCCCAGGTCGATAAGCTGCTGCATCATGGTCTTCATGAACGCCTCGGGCCCGCAGATGTAGTACTCGGTGCCGCTGTGGCCCAGGTGCAGGAGGGAGGACGACACCTTGGGGAGGTCGATACGGCAGTTGTAGTCATATGTGACGCCCTGAATGTCGCCCCGGGTGCATTGGGTCTTGAATATGGTCGTGTTTAGGTTCGGGCAGCGGCGCTTGAGCACCGTCAGCCGCGTGTTGAAGGGCACGTCTTCGCGGCAGCCGTGGATCCACGAGATGTGTCGCATGGGCTGCTCCTCGGTAACGGCGTTCAGGATCGAGACAAGAGGGCCAACGCCACCGCCTGCCGAGATCAGCACGATGGGTACGCTGCTGGGCACTGTCGTGTCAAGGAAGAAGTCGCCCGAGGGATGGCTGCACTCGATGTCGTCGCCCGTCTTGACGCGGTCGATGAGGATATTGGAGAGCATTCCTGGGTCGTGGTATGCCGTGTGCGCCTTTGCCCTCTTGACTGTGATGCGGTAGTAGTCGCCGCCTCGCGGGGAGTCTGACATGGAGTACTGTCTGGTCTGATAGTAGCCAATCTCGGGCACGAAGAGCCTGATGCTGATATATTGTCCCGGCAGGAACTTGGGGAGCTGCATGCCGTCCTTGGGCACCAGGTAGAAGCTGAAGAGGTCGTCGGACTCGCAGACCTTGCGATCCAGCTTGAACTTGCGCCAAGACCCCCACTTGTACCTCTCGAAGTCCTTGTAGATGATCCTTTCCCTGCCAATCATCATGTTGGAGAGGATCTTGTAGGCCTTGAGCCAAGCTGCCTTGCACTCGGGAGTCAGGGCCGGGCCCATGACATCCTCGAATGTCTCAATGAGCAGGCCGCCGAGGATCTCATAGTGCTCTGGTTTTATGCCGAGGGTGCAGTGCTTGTTGCAGATGCGCTCGAGCTTCGGGATAAGCTCTGAGATATTGTTGACGCTGCTGGCGAAGCGCAGGATGACGACGGTCAGTGCCCGGGCCAGGCGGCCATCCTTGAGGTGGATGACATTGAGGGTGTTGTTGAGCTCGGGATGCCTCTTGACGAGGGTGCTGTAGACAATGTCCGAGATGGACTCGCCGTGTTCCTTCAGGAAGGGTATGGTGCCCTTGACCAGCTGGGCCTCCTTATATGTCAACGCCATGCTTCAGGTTGCTAGTGTAGTTGCCAGCCTCCGGGTGGCCGTGGACGGACTGGACCGGGGGGTGAAGTCGGGGATGGTGGAGGAAAGTGGGAAAGAGAAACGGACTAATGCAGATATGAAGATTTAGGATAGAGATTTGGCATGTTCTGGTTTATATCGTACGATTACCTGTAGATTAGAAAACGTGGGAGCCACGTTGTAACCCACGCCGGCGGGCGATGCTTGTGCTTGTCAGCCCGGATGTAATGCTACCCCTGGACCCCCTATTCAGCGAGAGAAGTAACCGCCTCCCCCGGCCTTTGCTCTCCCCCAGTCACAGACCAGTCAATCCCAGTCCTCCTCCTCCTTCTTGTCCCCCGTTGTCCCCGACGGCATTGAAGCTCTGATCGTTCCCTATTTTACTGTGTACATGCTCCTCTCGGCCTCTCTGTTTTTTTCTGTCTCCCTCGCCCACCCTCATCCCCAAATTACTTTTTCTTGTTCAATGCGTCTATTGCTAGGCGTGGGTCTGCTGCCAGTCATGTTCGTACTCTGAACGCGTACCAGCCCTGTTCCAGATATATGCGGGAAATTCTGACCGCGCACAGCCGAGGATCTCCCTGGAGGCGGAATGAAAGATTGAATTGGTGGTGGCAGTGCGGCCCAGTCCAATCCCAAAGCCCGTAAGTCAGTCAAGTCAGTTTAGCGGCGGCCCCAAAACCGTTGCAGAATGGACCCTTGCCTGTCACAACATGACGTCGGGGCTTGGGGTGGATCACTTTCGGAAACGAGCTCTTTCTGCCCGGAGCATTGGGTTGCTAGAGGCCCAGCTTGGCCCAGCTCTGCCGCAAGCGAGTGTTACTTCGCACCTGAACCCGGTGGCACTCTGGCGTCCAACGGGGCGCGATGAAAAGCAAGACCAATGCGACATGTCATTTAAACATGCTTTGGCCACCAGCCCCTCTCGATGCACACGTGGACGGAGGCTTCAAGCTTTGGCCTCCCTGTTGTTTGTGTTTGGGTGTGGGTGTGTATCTGTTGATCGTGGCTGTCTGAGTGCAGTCCATGCTTCCACAGTCAGTATAGCCTAATCCGTGTAATCCCCTCTCTCCTGCAGCCCGGATGCGCAGGGGATCGACCTGAACATCCGCTAAACTCTCTCTGGGGTTCCCACATCCTCCTCCTTTGTGAAACCGCGAGCCTGTCAATCCGTCTCCACGAGCTCGTCTTGATAACCACTGGGATCCGGTGCATCTGGTGGAATTCAGGAGCTGCTCGTCTCCATTGCTGCCGCTCCACAGGCGTCTGTAGGTTACCGGGTTGGCGCCCCATGCGAGTCATACAACCGCGCTGTCGCACGGGGTTGCTGCTGTCTCCGACTGCTTGTAGGGATCAGATCTGGAGAAGCACTTCCAGTTTACACTTTCGCTCCGGCTTCGAACCTGGTTTTTCTGGGACGGTTTGATTGGATTTTTCTCTTGTTTTCTCTCTTTCTCTTCCCTTCTCTCTCTCTCACAGACGTACTGCCCTATAGCACGGTCGTTTCTCCCCGTCGATCAACGGAGATAGCGGTCTTCGTGTTTGTTCTTGCTGACGCTGGCCGAGTCATTTCTTCCTTGGTGATTAGAAGAGCCGCAAATCCGCACACACATCCCCCAGACTTCTTGAGACTTGGGGCACCTTGCCCGGCCTGTCCGGCTCAACGGTCGCCGTTCCAAGATTGCGACTAAAATGCAAACTGCTGCCCAGACAGGCCCGAAGCGTGAAGGTTTGCGACCATATATTCTCGCACCCTGTCCGGCACCATCCTGAGCTGCGGCCCGTCTCTAGTCGGGCTCGCTAACTGGTCACGCCCCTCCCGCTGCCGGAGTTCAAGCTTGCGATTGCAGCGAAATAGAGCCCTGAGCTCAAGCTCTGCAGAGGCTAGCACCAAACTCAGGCGCTGCATATGCAGCGCACAGCGATTTTCGACCAACCAAATCACGGTACGAAGTACTATTGACATGGATTAACAACTGGGGCCAAGGAGATCAACCTTGAGCCTCAGGGATACCAGGTGCGGCTGCCTTGCCGAACCGAGATTTTCTCACCGAGGCAGCTCCTTTTAACGCGCCAGCTGCGCGGTGTCCTCTGCTGCCCTGTCTAGTGTAGCTGCGTAGTGTAGTTTTCAGAAGGGTTTCGTCCAGGGCGTCGCGAGTGCCCACCGTCTGTTTGACTACCAAACTACTTCTGCTGCTGCTGCTGAAAATCAGGGGCGTTCGCATTGGCAGCCCCTCTCTCAGCCCAGCAGCCCAGCTAGCCCTCCCCTTCCCACACACCCACACGCCCACGCTCTCCCCTGGTCCCCATTGCACTATAGAAGCGTGGGCGCACAACGGTTGGCTCCAGGTGCTCCGGGGCTCCGGGGTGTCGTGTGCTCCGGGTCATGGAGGGGCGGATCTCAACGGGGGCTACGGGATTCGCAAGCCGGAGGCTGAACAGAAGATCACAGCCGGAGCAAAATGAATATCAGCAAATCTCCCGCATTATTAATATTGATCCCGTTTTTCTCCCTGGGGGTCTGAGCGGTCCAAGATCAAGCTCGAAACTTTGGGGGAAACCACCGAACTACTGGTCCCCACGCCAAACTGTACAAATTTATATACCCCACTCTCCGGGGCACAACGTAGGCGGGATCTCCCTGGGTTCGTGGCTAGTGGCTTTGAGCATCGTGATTGGGTTTTGGCTCCTCTCACTGGTGCTCGCTTTGGTGCGGCCCAATCTTGGCAGCATAGTGTAGGTGCTCATGCACCCTGACAGATAACCACCTGTTATCATGAGTCCGTTCGACACGTCTGTCCAAGCTCTAGACGGTGTGACGGGTTTCGCCACAGAGAGCCCCAAGCGATATGAAAGTGATGTGATTCTAGCATACTGATATGTCATCAGGCTCACCGAGCTCTCAAGCTGGAGCCGAGGCCTGTCGCAAGCTTGCTTCTTCTGCTTCTTTCATATCTTGAGCAATCGCGACTGGTTACTTACCCCGGCCACTGCATAATGTACCACAGCAGTCTACTCTGAGGTGCCTGGCCTGCTTCCCATACAATCGACTGTAGTCAGCCCACCGGATAAGATACTGTGCCTGCGCCTTGTGTCTAGCAGATGGCTAGAGCGACCCTGGCAAGCCTGGCTGGGCCGTCAGCAGCTGAATAACCTGTCGCTATCATAACCGTCCAGCTTTTCTGCCGGCACTCGCAGCCCCACATTCTGACCCATGAAACTGACAGACGTACAGCGAGCATAGGTGCGAGTCCGAGCCATGTGGTTGGTTCCACAAAGTTATCACATGACTTCCAACCTCACCATTTGGGGGTGCAAACCGGGCATGGTGTTTATTCCTGGGGCTTACCCCCATTATGGAGCCTGCACGACCCCACGAGCAGCAGCCGGCAGTTGTGGTAAACGAGCATTGGCCCACTGCATTCGTGTTGCCCCGACCACTGGTTGACCGACAGACTTGACAAAGATTCGTGTAGTCTTATTTCAATATTGTATATTCGTCATCCTGAATGAAAGCCGATTGTGCCTGACTCGACGGTCTGAAGCCTTCACATTTTTCGGGGAACAAGGAGCACCGGCATGGCTGTTGTTGATCTAGTGCGAACAGCAGGGTTCTTCAGTCGGTTTCGGTAGAGACGAAGACTAGACCCTTATGATGCTCCCAGCTGAATAAGATGACGTTGCGCATCAACATCACTGATGCCCAACCAAGCCCATCTGGACTAGTCGGCAGCTGTCAAGCATCAAACGAAACCTGGCGTCTAGGCAGACTAAATCATAATTATACCGGGTGATCGACCAAGCCTGATTGAAACTTGGGCATGCTAAGAGAGCGGTTCAGACGAGAGCACGATCCGTCACGATCCCGCGACACGGTCCGCAGGTATGATGTGCTTGCAAGCTGGCTCGCATATCCTGTAGCATGCACAAACCTTGGAAATCTTGTGAACAGTCCATAGTCCATAAGAGGTCTATATGTCTGTGTTGCACACACCACGGCAGATAGAACTGTATCCGTGCTGTCAGGTGGCCTTATTCTTGATATGACGCATGGACCATTGTCCTGCGAGAAAACTTTCATCCAGACTCCTCCTCCAATGTCCTGCGCTATACTGTTAGGATCTTCGACGGAAAGTTTCAACTTGATTCTCCTCCGCCGGATCGATGTGAAGGGCCCTGACTTTGCTAACCACTCCCCTCACGAGTGCCTGCCTCTCTACCCTAAGGATACGACGCCGATCGTCCAATGCGGACGCTGATCAGTGCCCGATCCATCAGTCACTGCAAACCTTAATCGCAGAGGCTTTTGCCGTCCTGCGTGTGCATGCCTACAAAACCATGCTGCCCTCCAAGGTTGTACCCGCCGGACGTCAGGCCGTCCCCTCCCGGGGACGTCATCTCCCGAGTCTGTGCGGATGAACAGACGGGATGCGTGCTCGCAGCATACCCACAAGTCAGCGCTGACTTAGGCGAGGGCGAAGGGCGATACAGGAGCATCCCTAACGAATCTCGCTTCCGCTGCGACTTCTCTTCACATCCGGCGGGCGGAGATTTGGAATCCCACCGCGAAGAGTCGCTGCCATGTGTGCGTGTCGGCTAAGGAGGTGGCAGAAAGTGGGTTCTCCGCCATCGCCGAAGTACTCCGTGACACGCACAACAACATGACTGACCCCATGCCTGAACCCCTTGCCTGGCACTGCCGACCTCTTCCCTGCATGTTCGTAGCTCATGTCATGATCAATGCACATTTTTGTCTTGTGCTGGATTACAAAAGGAACTACCACCGAGTAAACTGGGTCTTGTGATGGTTTTGGGTTCACTACTACAGACTTCGACTTCTCGCACGAGGCACGGTTCATCTCGCTGCTCGGAGACCCAAAGTACTATTTGACCTCACGGATGCGCCGTGCAGCGCTAATCGGACGAGGAAAAGACGAGACCTTCCTTTCTGCTTTACTGTTCTGTGAGACGATGGCGATATGAGCTCCACGACAAAGTCGCCCGACCTGCCAGCGGCTAGTGGCCTCACAGGTCTCACCGGCACCGACCTGCCACAGCCAGGGGAATACCCAGACCTCGATGCCCAAACGCAGAGGCCGGCGATATACACAATCGCGATTGTTCTCGTCATCTTTTCAGGAATTCTGGTCGGCCTCCGGCTACACACGCGCTATAGGTTGATCAAAGCTGCGGGGCCGGACGATATATCGATAGCAGTTGCTCAAGTATGTTGAGCCCAAAGGACAAATGCAGTCATACGATTAGAACCTTATCCATCTAACACTCGACTCCAGATACTATCCATTGGCCTCTCGGTTGTCACAATACTGCGTGAGTAATAGCTCTACCCACCTGGAAGCACCTGGAAGACTAACCATGCCTCCAGAGGCGGTATATGGCCTGGGATTGCACCTATGGATGGTTCCACTAAGTGATCGCACCAAACAGCTAGAGGTAGGATCGCTCTCTCCTTGTTATACTATGTGCTAACATTCCGCAAGCTGTTACTTGCGAACGAAATAATGTTCAATGTGTCCAAGACGGTGGCCAAGATTTCTCTCCTACTTCAATACCGCCGAATCTTCAGAGGAACACTTACAGCGTCCGTATGTCGGTGGCTCATGGGATTCGTACCAGTCTGGTGCATTGTCACGATTTTCCTCGTTTCGTTTGCGTGCACGCCCATGGCGCAGCTGAACACGAACCTCACAGACATCTGTCTACCTAGCCTTACGGTTTGGCTTCTTACATCCTCAATTAGTCTCGTCACAGACTTCGCAGTCGTGGTCCTGCCTATACCTGCCACATGGGCTCTACAACTGGATAAGAGGCAGCGCATTGTTCTTATTGTTTTGTTTGGCGTGGGATTCTGGTGAGTCTGGACACCTACGAACCTTACTCGACCTACCCATTCCTAACATCATTCTTTCCAGTACCGGTGTCGTCGCGTTCGTACGGATATTCACGCTCAAGACGACCTTGCTGAACCTAGACACATCCTGGAACGAGGCACCCATCACATACCTCGGCGTCATCGAAGTCAACATCGCCATCGTCTGCGCATGTGTCATCACGCTGCGACCCCTGCTCGCCACATGGTTCCCCAGCGTATTCAAGAATTCGTACGGGAACATGGACCGCTACTTTGCGCCCGAAAACAATAATGCATACTTTGGCACAAAGAAGTCTTCGAGGGATACGGGATCTCAGATAGCACCGTCGGTCGAGATATACGGCCTGGCCGACCTCGAGGTGGCCCAGGTTGTGGGGATCACCAGCAGCCAGGAGGAGCTAACGAGCCCGGCGTATTTTGAGCCCGCGCACCTAGCAAGCCATCGAAACACCTTGCAGGCATCCGCCAACCCCCCTGCACCGCGGGCACCTTCGCGGGTGATTACCGGCGGCCCGTCCCCGGCGGGCAAGCTCCAGAACCCGCGCGACATCATGGTCACCACGGAGACCACGGTCAAGGTGGAGACAGTAGACGAGGGGAGGAGGCTCAGGCGGGACCACCAGAGCTGGCTCACAGAGTCATCTCACGGTGGTGATGAGCGCTGAAAATCACGACACGCCACATGTATGTATGGGCCAGTTCTTCCTTTTTAGGTATCGTTCACAGAAATTCGCGGATCATCTGTGTTGGGGCTGAGGAGCGATCCCCTCTGCGCTTAGAGAGATACCCAGATGAGCGTCTTGTTCGCGTGTGCAGGGTCTCAATTGTACGATTGATGTAGTCAAGGGTCTCGCGCTTGCGATAATTGTAATGATATTTCGAACCAGCACAGGCACAACAATTGCCTTTTCGTGCATGAAGCCAATTACGCCCTTGTGGCATCAGGGTGACATGACCGGTGAAGGCGTATGCTCCTTCGGTGTGTTGCATTAATTGTCACTGGAACTTGCCGTCCGCTATGGCGAATGCGACCAGCCCGTGAAGCTGCAGTGCACTACACAATTCGGGACATTTGATGCGTGCCAGGGCTCCAATGCAGGGCAACGTCACCTCATTGGCAGGGCAATGGTATACTTTCGTGGGGCGGTCCGAAGGCTGTGACAGTCGAAGCATTGCCGCCGACATGAATTCCCCTTTCCCTGGCTAGGTAGGGTAGCGTCTGTCTGGCCCCTGAGGAATTTGCCGCCAATGCTGCAACCTCTGGTGTCCGTGCCTGTCAGCCCTGTGCCTGGTGTCTCACTATTCTCGAAATTCTGTACGATAATACGTTCATAACGGAGTGTGGCGTTATGGGCGTCATGCACTGACGAAGAGGATACTGTGTACGGCTGCTTGATACAGAAGCGAATGCGAATTAAGCATGTCTATATTCCGGGAGCAAGCCGCGAGCTATCGGCATGTGCCAGGCCGTAGCGGTGTTGACGTTGCATGTGAGGGTGGCGATCAGCGGGGCCTCTAAGCTCTGCATCAAGAAGCTACCAAGGCCCAAAAACTCTATTTGGGCCAGACGGAAGAACTCCTTAGCTTCTGGCCACATATGATTAGCTTCCTACGCCCCGCAGCGTTGTGTAGGTGATCTTGATTCCCACCATCACAGAGTTTTGCCCCTGTGGACGTGCACGAGCATGTTTACCTGGCACTGGCAGACCGCCCGGCCTGTAGGCAGATAGTAATACCGAGTGTGTGGGCACGCCTGGTACTAAGCAGCCCGAGCAGCTCTGGTGCTTGCGAAGAGATGACTGGTAGTAAACGGATGCTTTTCTTCTACGCCGGCGCTAGGCGCCAGGTTTGCAGCGCCATTACTGTTGATCCAGAGTCTACATAGTATTTCTGGGGTTTTGAGCGTCTGCCACTGTACGAAGGGGCCAAACACGACTTTCGGGACGTGTACAGACGAGGAAGACCGCCCCACACTTACACAGCATTTCTTGGGTCCTCTCTTTTTTGGATGCATGTGACTCGCCTGTGATCTCGAAAGAAACCACGAGTCAGTTGTCACGCAGGGCCGGCCATCGCCTGAGCCCCAAATGGCTATATTAATTGCCAATTTAATTTGTTCTTCAACAATCAACGGTTGTATAGTGTAGTTGGTTATCACATCGGATTCTGATTCATTAATCATTATCCTTCCGGTGACCCCGGTTCGAGTCCGGGTACGACCTTCACTTTTTGAAACGTTTCAGAGAGTTTCTGGATCTTTTTTGAGTGTAGAACGGACGTGAAAGAAGCTCTCCTGACTCTAAGGTGGTTTTTCTTCTAGAAAAGATTTTTCAATGTGGAAATTTGCTCACTGGTCGGCAATATCTTTTCTAGGATCTCTTACCCTTCCACACTTCTACCATAATACTTACTCTTCACCTTAGCTTATGTGTTCTTAAAAAGAGAATACTAAATGAAGTAAATATATATACCCTTTTCTCTTTTTCTTTTATATCTTAAGAAGATTGATTTTTAATTTCTAAAGTTTGCTTTAAAATTCTTATATTAATTAGAAAAACATAGGTTAATAAATTGCTGGGCTTCTGGGAGGTTTAGAAATTCTAGGCTTTGGCCGGGCGTCCTATGCTGCCAGCGGTGCATTGTCAGTCTCCCACCCATGAGAGACTGCCTCACCATATTCAAAATCCACCCCCGAGCTCATGTCACATGCACAACATGGACTGCGCACGCCAGCCAGCCAACCCACTTAATTAATATCCACCGTCTGACCAGTCAGAAATGGAAGATCCTCTCCTTTTACATCAGACTCCACTGGCCTACCTGGCTGGACCCGGTAGGATGTTCCGAAGGCTCGGCGGAATTCCCGAACAATCCCTGCCTGCCTCACGCGGCGGGCCGCAGCTGTCTTTCCAGAGAGCCGGGACGTCCAGAACACATATATACATGGTAATCGGCGTGGGGATCAATGGTGTCATGACTTGTCAAAGTTTATTTCAACTTCATCTCTGCCTTAGCGGCCGTGGTATGGTCTTCGTTGTAACTTCAGCAACCTCTTGGCATTCCTCCTCGCGCATTGCTACCCCTGATATCCTTAGAGACAACCTGCCGCAGGATAGTCTCTTATACCATAACACATGACTTCTTAACCTCCTCTAAACCTCTTATAAGATATAGAAATAGCTCTTAGCCTCCTATAAGATAGCCACCTATCCGTCCACCGGATAACCTTATATCGGACTGCATACTGCAGGATGAGCTTCCGTAAGAGAATGTGTTCTACAATGGCTTTCCTTGGAACAGTTTCGTGGGAAATTCCTAGCAGACACATTATTACTAAGTCGAGAAAGATATAAGCTGGGCGGCAAATCGCAGATTCGCCGTAACGACGGTTTCTCATTTTAGACATGGGTGTGAGGTGGTTTCGTTTCTAATTTTCCATACATACTAAATGCATGCGATGCCTTCATACAGTAGACATGGATGTATTAACATAACACTGTGTATCATGCTTACCAGCTGACAATAGTATAAGTTCGGTCTTTGTTCACAAACTTGAAACGTGGGGAGTGAAGGAGGGGTGAATAGACTCGAACATTAAGCTTGTGACTTGGCACAAGCCTGGCTCAACTATTTCAACAAGAGCATCGGGCAGAGAAATCGCGACAACGTCATTTTCTTGGCCTCCTTTGGGTTTCTTTATGAGTCTAAGTGTATAAACATCCAAAGTCGAGATAGGCATTATTTCTCGTTTAAGACGCCCTGGAATCTTTCGGAAGTATACCCAACTGATTTCGTTGGATTGGGATTTAGTTTCTCAAGGGCAGGGGATAGATCAACAAGAAATGTAATTGCTGGCTAAAACTTGCTCATTTTTTGTAATGAAGTATTAGTAGCGACAAAATGTCTGCTCAGCTTTGGTGGCCGCTGTTGAAGATGTCGGGTGTGTTGGATCAAAAACTATTAACAGTCCCGTCCCCCGAGCATGATTCGATGTCTCGCCCATCAACAGGAAAATCCAGCACTTCACTCGACCAATGCAAAGTCTAATGTGGAATTTGATTTCCAATCGCGTACAAGCGGAGGAAGCGAATCCGACAGAGGATTGGCAAACACATCCGACCACGCAGCTTCGATGTGACCGGTGCAAGCCGTGCCCGCCACTTCCCACAAGGCTTGAGGCTATCTTCTGAAGCTGTTGGGATCAATCTGAACATTGAAAGTCGGCATGAATTGCATATCCTGTAGAATATTCGTGTTCAAGGCCGGATTATACTGAATCACGGCCCGACATGTGGGGCAGTATCTATCAGCCTGCAATCTGTTGTAGGGTCTGGTGGGCGTCAGGCTGAGCGTTGTGTAACACTTCTTGTCCAGAACATGATTGTTTGGGCAACCATAATAGACCGGACAGTTGAACTGGTGATTCACGTTGTAAGCGTCCTGGCATATCGGGCATTCTTTGTCAGTCTGGTTGTCCAGCTGCTGCTGGGATAGCTTCGTATGGCTCAGCTCGACATTGGCGAGTACTTGGAGCCAACTCTTGTAGAATGTCTGCCAAATACTCGTGGCATTGGAATGGACCTGACCAAGTGTCAAGTTCATTGGTTGCAGATCGCTCCCTGGGGCCTGCACGGCGGTATACGAGAGTTTTTCCCACCACCAGTTGAGGTTGGGGGGTAGATGAAAGCCCTCGGACGAATGTACATCCACCATATCCTGGATGATGCTCCGGAAGTCGGCATTGGCTGCCTCATGCCCCTCGGGGATGTATCCTACGCCCCTTTCAGGTATGGAAGGCCTTGCAGGGTGTCCATAGATCTCGTACCACGGCTCCATGAGCACGGAATGAAACAACCTCGCAATTTCTACCATGCGATCGCCCGAGAGCCCCGGATCGAGTGCCAGCAACTGGAAGATAAAACCTACAGTGTGAGTGGTGAAATCCTCGTGCCGTTGGTACGTTTGGGGGTCACGCCCTCCCCGAATTGTTTCATCTCCCCTGGGGGCTTCGATTTCAGCCCGGGTCTGTTCATCGCGCAGGTCTCTTGACAGTTGGTTCATGCGAGCGTCCACGATTTCACGGGGCCACTGCGGGACAAATTCCAAGATATCGTACGGAACCCCCTTCCCCGGATTGTTGGGAGGTGCTGCAATATTTTCTGATCTGAACGCCCACATGTATTGTTGGTACATCAGAGCCTCAACGGCGAAGGTCTGCCAGGTGAACATTCTTGATCGTGCGCCATCAAAATCAGGAGCCCTTTCGGGTGCCAAGTACATTCCGAGCCACCTTCGGAGACTCCCTTCAATGTCCAGAGCCATGGTTCTCCTGAGAGCCGTGGAGATGTTGTTGAGAGCAGGGATGTGTTCCGACAGGTGAGTTTCCTTGGATTCCCAGTCCAATCCCGCGTCTGGAGGGTAATGCGTCGTCTCCAGACGGCATTTGACTTCGGCTAACATCTTGTCCATCAAGCTTTCAAGCATTACGTCAGGACCAGACCACAGTTGAGGGCCAATCCGGTCCATAGCAGCTCGGTAAATGAGACTGTCCGGAGGCTGATCATCTTCCGGCGCGTTAACCAATGTCGCATCGTAACGGTATTCCATGTTGACTCGAAGCACTAGAGTCAGACAGGTGTCAGCAACTTTAGACCTTGTATGTATGTCATTTCGAATCACAATGCAAGTCCAGACCACTCAAGACTTGTCCAACATCCTCGCGTATCACCCTGTCAAGGAGAGGTCCACTCACAATACTCGGAATGCTGAGGCCAGTGGCTCAAGAAATCGACGAGGTATCTATGATAATTTTGCTTCATCAGCTCATAAGCCTGTAGATTATCCCTGCCGCTTTTGACGGCAGTGCGTGATGAAAGGTCCTTTTCGCTGTGAACGCTGCCTTGGCCGGAGCTGTCAATTGGCTTACAGTCAGCACACGAAATGACAACATCCAAATCAACGCAGTGGAGAGGCTCATCATGACTTACCAGTCCGGACAGCCGAGGTAGTACTGTTCCTCGATTTCATCGAGACAATCGAAACAGCCAAAATATGGGATTGGGCCCGGATCCTGCGGATTGACTCGCTCGACCCGGTCGAAGTATTGTGCTGGGGGATCCGGGACCTGGATGGGATCTGCCCGATTTCTCTTCCAATAATATGGAAGAGCCTGTGATTGTTTTTCATCAGTTCCCGCTCAATATTGGCAGCCCGTCAATATGGACTCCCTTTTTGATCTCGTCTCTTCAGAAAGTGAAATAGACCAGACAGTCCCTCAATCCCGAGGGCACAGCAGGGTGGGTGGGCCGGGGCTGGATTCGAATAAACTTACACAGCGGACAATCTTCTCCTTCTCGTGCCCGCAGTTAAGGTAAAACCGTTTCAATTTAATGCACCTGTAGTGTATTTATGGGTCAGACAGTCCATCTAGAACTCTGCCAAATTGAAACAGCGGGAGACAAGTTCCTACATTTTGCCAAAATTTCCGAAGCTCCAGATGTCGTTGTCGAAATTGCATGTAAATACTGCAGTGAGCAGACCGGGGGACGTCTCAGCACCCCTTTTCGAATTTGGGGCACGCAATTGCAATGCTATCCATAGACTCGGTGAATTATAAATGATACCCGTCTCTGATCCCAGGGTCTCCTTTGTGATCGCCATAGCTGTGTTTTCCGGAAGCAGGTATGTGGGGCAGGCAGCGCGGTAGAGCCCGGGTCGGTTCCTTTTGTTTGCATCAACTCATGTACAGAGAACCCCAAACAGCCTGCCATTACCTGCACCTTTCATATTATGGTTCCGGTCAGTGTAACAAAGACTGGCCTACTGCGGTCTTTAACTATTCTCTGCCAGACTGCATTGTGAAATCGCCAGTTCTGACCTGCCTATCAAGCAAGTCGTCCACTACAGTAATTATGACTCGGATAAGAATGGAACTTATTCTTGAGGATGTAGAGGGACACAGATTTTGATAGATAGGGAGATTCCAGCTCTGGGTCGTGGACGAGACATGACAGTTCTCGGCAGGAGTCATGCCTTGATGCGACCTATATACCCAAGTGCATATCACCTTCAGCGACCCGCTCGCGAGGCGCATCGTTGCTTTGTTGAAATCCACCATCACCAGGAAGCTCGTGCGGACCTGGTGCCACGTCGTCAGCTCCAAGCTCAGCAGCAGCCACCTGTGACTCCTGTTTCCTGCCAGACCTGATCGAGAACACCCTCCACACGGACTTCCAAGGCCTGCTCCCTTCCAGCTCGGGCTTCACTCCGTCGTGCAGCCTCTCAAGCCTCCGTGTGTACTCGGCGTCTTCTAGCTCTGCCTTTCCGTGTTGACCGGAAGGGCTGCTGGCTGCGGCTTGATGTTTCGAGTTATCCCTCGGCTCTGGAGCTTCGCTGAGCGTGCCACGGCGCCGCCATTTTTCTCGCTGGAGCCGGAAGCCGAGGACAAAGAGAAGACATAGGGCCAGTAAGATAACCGCAACAATAGAGCCTATTGCTATTCCTACTATAGATCCGGTAGACAGTTGTGTCGAGCTCGGGGTTTGTGTCGCGGAAGCTGATGGGCTGGCCGGTTCAGTGATCGTGTTGGCTGGCTGACCAGTCGAAGTCGGATCGGAGGATGTCGCCGTTGAGGTTGGCGTGGTTTCTACCGTGCTTAATTCAAGTGGCCCGGAAGCAGTTTGTGGGATAGTCGTTGAAGCTGTTATCGCCGTCGGCAAACTTTCTGAGGACATCGAGCTCAACACCGAACTTATCTCCGCTACGGAAACTGTTAGTACCCCAGCTGAGAAACAGCCTTCGAGGTAGAAAACCATACATGCTATTGTTGTCGTCTCTGATGTCAGCGTTGTTGGCACCGGCCCTACGGCGGTAAACTCGGCGGACATCTTGTGGAACAGGAAGACTTTGTCGAATGGCCTAGGTAGATCTTTGCGAGTCGGAGTATTAGGAGAACAGGCTGCGGCATTTTGGACCTGTGCTCCTGAAAAGGATCAAGGAGCACGCTATATCTTATCGCATTGAAGGCTGCCACTTGTCATCTCGCCAAGGACACTCCATATTCCGATAGCAAGGGAAAGAACAGCAAGCTCGACTAATCGTTTGACTTCCCTCTACCTACCGCTTCCTGTTGGACTATATGTTGTTTAGCTTTAGTCCAGTGAATGCGTTACGTTAGTTGTGGTGTAGCGGACATCTTCTAGGTGGTGCTGATCTTCCCCGTTCGAGTCCTAAGGCGCATCTGCAATATCCTTGTTAGGGATGGCGTCCGAATAGACTAACTTTAGCGTATAATAAGTGACCAGAGAGTGAAGCAAGAAGTTGCAACCAACTTGAAGAGCTGAAGATTCGCCCCCCGGGGGGGGGGGGGCGGCTGCGCAGCCAATCAAAACATGGTGACGGTTACACAAGACTCGACCAGAGTGGTTTGGGTTCTAATCCTTAATAATATACAATGTATGTAGTGCCTTCATACAATGGTGAATACTCAAAGGCCAGACAGAATTATTTCACTGCACATCTACATGGACTCAATGTTCCTTTGCAGATGAATACGCTGTGACAGTTTGTAAGAAGCGCAAGTACAAGTGCAAAATGACATTGTCTTCATATTCT
The DNA here is from genome assembly GCA_023522825.1 of Diaporthe ampelina. Taxonomy (NCBI): domain Eukaryota; kingdom Fungi; phylum Ascomycota; class Sordariomycetes; order Diaporthales; family Diaporthaceae; genus Diaporthe; species Diaporthe ampelina. The sequence goes on along the minus strand of JAMFTM010000084.1, from coordinate 59,900 downwards.
AAGACGGCCACTATGAGCGATTATGGAAGAAGACGAATGTGCGTGCACCACGTTCGGCAAATACCGCTTCAAATGAGTGTAATTAAATTGTGATTCAGTCTATTCTTCGGTGGCCTCCTTCAAGTCTGACGCCAGTCCCGACTGCCCTCGATGTAGCAGATCTCGAGCAGTTCAGGCTCCCTACACAGCCTCGACTGGCCCATGGTCTCCTTTACCCTCATCTTCCATAACTCTGCCATACTCACTAGTCTTTCGCTCAATAATGGTTCGGTAGTGGGCCACGCGGTCCCCGTCAACCGACGAGCTGTCGCCTTCTTTACCCCCACCTACTTCTCCCTCATCCTTCCATACCGTGCTTTGGTGGGCTAAAGCGAAGGTCATAGGGACTACCTACCCAATCCTAAGACCTCTTTCCTACAAGACCGACTTACAATGCGTTTAGAGAGGAGAATATCTTTACTTCCAAGTAATCAAATAGCTTCTTGGTGTACTTCTGATGATAGTAGACTTAGGGAGGAAAAGTAGTTATAGAGAGAAGAAATAGACTTATAGAAGGACTCATAGAACCAAAAAGGGTCGTGGAAATACCTCCTTCTATATAAGGGGAGGAGGGGAACTTCCCCCTTCCCTAGACCTTCTTCCTTCCTTCCTTCCTTCAACTTTAACAATACCAAGTCCTCCACCTTCCTCCTTCCAACCAGACAACCACATCTAGAGATTCAAAACCAGCAATTCAGAACTACCTAGGTAGCCAGAAGCCTTCAACTCAAAATCAAACCCAGTAGGAAGGGGAAGGAAGGAATTCTCTCTTGGCTAGCCGATATGCCGAAGCAGGAGACCTACCCCTAAGGATTTAGGAGGAAGTCTCTCAGAAGGAAGGAGCATCCCAAGCAAGTCCATTTCCACTCCCAAGACCACTTATCCTCAACGATCGCTTATAGGCTTTAGAATACCCTCATGATTCCTAGGGAATTATTCAAATATAATAATATATACTATCTTGATCGTCAGGTCAAGAGGAACATTATGGTGGTAGCTTTGGGTACTGAAAAGGGGCCATAAGGCGAGGAAATAGCCCAGAAGCCCCTGACCTACGTGGTGACCCCCTCTAGTATGCACCAGTTGATCAGAAGGTTCTGATCACCACCCTTTGCAGCTTCACCTCTTTTACCCGCAGTGTCTGAGTCTCCAGTATTCCCCGGACCTCCTTCCGCCTGCTTCGCACGCTGGCCGCTAGCATTGGCGACTCCGTTGTCCAGGTCGGCTTCGCCCAGCGTCCCCATCCCATCCTGCTCGAGGAGACCGCCCTCCATAATGACGCGTAACTCCAAGTCCTTGTCCTTGGAGTAAACCCTGAAGCCCACGATTGCGATAGCGTTCCATGGATCGGGCGTATCGGCGTCCTCGTCGTCAGACTTGTCGTCTTTGGTGGTTTTTGCGGACGTGGGTGTGGCTGGAGAAGCTGGGAGCAGGGCGCTGGTCGTGTCGTCATCCTCGTACAGGTTCTCGTAATCTTCGACGGGGGAGTCTGACGAATAGCCATCGGATTCCGCTGCTGGCGAGGATGCCTTCTTCTCGTGGCTGCAGGAACAACACTGGATCTTGAGCTCTATTGGCTTGGTCCCTGGCGCACCCTGAGGCTGATTGGCAGTGACAAGAGGCTTGCTTGCGTCTTGAGCAGGGGGAGAGGCTGTAGTGCTGGCGGCTGGCGGGACTTCCACCTTGTCTTGACCGTTATTGGACACAGGCTGTGCAGACTCGGTCCGCGGACTGTCCTGGGGCGTGTTTTGTGCTGTGCCGGTAGACGAGCTCGATGCAACCGAAGCATTATCGGCCTCCATACCCGCCCGCAGCAGTCTCGCCTGCTCTGCCAACGCCTTTATTTCAGCTTTGAGATCTGCAGCCTCCTTTGCAGCTTTCTCTTCTGCGGCTTTCTTCTCCGCTGCTTGTTTCTCGATCTCCGCTTTAGCCGCCTTCTCAGCGTCCGCCTTGGCCTTCTTCTCGGCCTTCAGCTTTTGCTTCTTTTCCTCGTTCTTCTTCGCCTGCTTCGCCTTGACATCTCGGCCTGTCTGTCTCCTCTCCCAGTTCTTTCTCCGCTCTTTCATGCGAGACTCGCTGGCCTTCTTCCCCTCGGCCTTCCTCCGGACCTCATTTAGCTTTTTCAGATGCCTGGCGGCCTTGGAATGGGCGAGATCGTACGCCTCGCCGACCTGAGCAAGTTTTTCATTCTCTGACCGGTCCTTGCACTCTTCTTTAATGACCTCCTCCGTGCTGGCAATGTCGTTGTCTCGCTCGCCAATGACCGAGATGAATACTACGTATTTTCCAGGAGGCATACTCGGCAGCTCAACCGAGACGCTGCGGTCCATTAGATAGTTCCCATGGCTGCGGACTATGTAGTCCTCTGCTCCAGGGTTGCCCTCCTCGTGCAGTCGGAATTGGAGTCGGAAGTTGTATTGTCCCTGCAAACCACGGAAGTAGCGTGTGTCCAGCTGGGATAGGACGAGCACGATTGGGGACTCCCTGGTCAGCTTGATGAGGAATTTCTCGTTGTACTGCGGCTTCCAGGGGACTTCGACACCGGCCCAGCGCTGGCACGAGCGCCAGTCCGGGTCTCGGAACAGACGGGTGCGGTCAAAGTGCTGATACTTGCGAAGGAGGTCTTCGTAGGATATCCAGAAAGTCGAGTCACTGCCGAAGGTGTGGTCGAGCTCTTGCTTCACCTCGGTGGTCCATTCTTTGGAACCATCAGACCATGGGCCATCCCAGTTGCCCTTCTTGACCTGGCCCCAGGGGTTCCTACAGAAAGGTTAGCATGGCTCGACTCGGAAGGTCAGATGATTTAAAGTCTATAGTTACCTGAGCTTGCAGAGGCGAGTTCCGTCCTTGAGTGTCCTCGCCTCCATAATTACATAGGCGTGTCCCTCAGCGATGCCATCTCGCTCACCATATCCGCAATCAAGCAGACCCGTGGAACAGCCAAAGAGAAATTCCTGATTGACCTTGCTCAGCTCATTCTCCCAGAACGCATCCGTGTCGAATATGTCGCTCGCGAGAAGCTCGGTGGTGACGCCGCCAGACAGGTCTTCGAGCGCCTCGCCGATCCAGCCCCCGTGGAGGCTGCCGTAGTCGCCGTGGGCCTTGGCGTAGGCCTTCTCCAGCAGCGGGACCCATGTCTCGTTCTGGTCCTTGTTCTGGCCGAAGAAGAGGGCTTTCGACCCGGTCTGGTATGTCTCGCGGTAGACACTTTCGACGTCTTCTCGGTCGATCTGCTTCAGCATTTCTCGTTGCATGGACTTCGAGTCCCAGCACGGCGACTTGAGGAAGAGCTTGTCGTCCACGATGGAGTAGATCCACTCGCCGTCGCGGTAGAAAACAAAGCCGTAGATTCCTATCTCTATGGGTTTGGATGCGTGCGTGAGTATGCGCTCCCAATATCCTGGCTCGTGTTGTGCGACCTGGATTTGACTTACTGGTATCATATTCCACGCAAATACGTTTGATCCCATCCGGCACATTGGCCAGGCCCGTCAAGCTCGCTATGAGCCAACAATCTCCAAGATTTCCCTGCTTGATGTCGCCAGGGAGGATGTTCTCCATAAAGGTGGGCTTCTTGAAGATCTCGTGCACTCGCTTGACGGCTTTAGGGATGTTCGCCGAGGGACTTGTGAGGTTAGAATCGCAGATCTTGAACCTGGTCGATCCCAGGCTATTCAAGCAGTAACCTTTCTCCCATTTGAAATCCCAGTCCTGCAAAAAGACAAGTCAGCTAATTTGTGAAGGCGTGATTTTCCAGCCCTGGGTTAATTAAGAATCGTATGCCGGCGGGACCAGGAAAAGACACTGGACGGGCCAATCAGTCAAACGCGGAGTTTCATGGACCTACAATGTCCCAGCCAGGGTCACGATAGCGACTGTTGATCCTCCTACACTCGGAAATAATCTTTCGCACTCTGCGCCTGCATTCCTCGGCAGCACGCTCGTAGCCGGCGCCCAGGAGTTCGTTACCGCGCTCGATCGAGGTTGAGGCAGAGGTTGGAGAGGACGGAAGCACCGTCAAGGCTTTACTGAACTTCTTCTGCGAGAATTTCTCCCAAATCTTGTCGATGCTTTCCTGTGGTGAAGATTTGGACTTCTTCTTCTTGTCTTTTGAATCCCCTCCGGCGGCGGCCTGCGGTGCGGGAGCATGGATTCGTCGGGCCGCGGTACTGGGAGTTGTCCTATGAGACCGCTTCTCACGACGGCTGCGGCGGGGAGAGGGCGGGAGAGAAGACTCCGAATCCGAGTCCGAAGAGACGATGTCGACATAACTTTTCTTGCCCATTTTGGAGTTGTTGTCTGTAGAAATGATATATGGGTGGTGATGTCGGCACAAAGATCGTTGACGGGTGTCGGCGATCTTCAGCGCCGTAGGAAAATGTGACGCAGTGATTATCTGGCCGGTCTAAGACGGAGATGGCGTTCGCGATGATTGAAGAAAGAAGAAGAAGAAGAAGAAACGCTGATGCAAGTCTACTTGTGTGCAAGAAGAAATGGAAGGCAATAACTCATCCGGACCAATTCAGTAATGGGGCGATATGATGAGGTCCCCCGGGGATGCATGTGGCACCTGACGATTCAAGCGGGCGTCATATAAGGCAAAGCACACACGGCTGGAACTGAAACTAAAGTGGCGAGGATGACATAAACCACCGTTTACTCCTTAGGTCTATTACAGCGGCCGTTTGGAATGAGCTTGATGAATTCCTATAATGGGCGTACGCGAAGGACAGGGAAGCAAGTGGACTGCTGGATGGGTGTATAAATAGAGGTGGCAGAGACGGCCAGGCGGCCAGGCCCGGCCTGCGACCAGAAGGCAACGAGGATGGATTTGCGGACCGTCGCAAGTTGAACTAGTCATTCAGCCAGCCCTGCAGATGCAAGTATGTGTAGAGACGTGGCCAGGATAAGTTTGCACTACAGACTGCAGTGAACATAAACCATCTGATACTCGTTGGGAGGCGATGTCGATGTGGTTGACACATGACTGATGATGCTGCGGTACGGGCTGCGAGGTCACCCTGCACAGTCAGGCGAGAAATAGAGGGTGGGGGTCGCTGCAGTGCAAATCAGGTCCCTGAAAAAAGTCCCTGAAGAGGAAATACCCGACAGGCCGCGGCCGGATGTGGGATGTTCACGGCGGCAAGCTAGCGTGGTACAGTAGTCTGTTAATGCAGCTTGGTATGGGATTTGGAGCTGTGGACCGTGGGCTGGGTTTCAGTGAGGCCCGGATGTGGTAGCATGCACTGGGTAGGTATTACAGGACCGGCGAGAATAGAAGCAGCTTGGGGCGAGTAGGAAAGCAAAGGAGTTGGAGCCTCCTATGCATATTGTACGAGATGACAGGATCCATATCAGACCAGTTTTAGCCAGTATCACAGACCCAAGACTGAGGAAGAAGGCCACAGCAGTGTATGAATCCGACAAATGCCAAAAGCCAAGCATGTAAGCAAGAGTCAATCGACATTTGTACTGAGAAATCCCCTGAAGTGAACAATTTCGCGTGTGTCTGCTGTGTGGCATCACCGATTCAGAAGTAGAACACGCGAAGTCTACGATTTCATCCCCAAGGCTCATGGCACAGCAGCTCAAACAGGTGAGTTGCGCTTGAGTTTGCAGCATCTGGGTGTCCACCGGGTCTCGTCACGGCTGCAGGCTGTTGTCTTCCCCACAGTGTTCTAAATCCGGGGACCAACAGGCCAGCTGCAGGGCCGGGTGGGCTAGCGAGGACGGCTGGAAGTAAGCCCTGGAGCACAGCCGTAAACACAAGGTGGTATCCAGCATCGTCCTGCTGTTCAACCCGACTCGGTTTCCTGCTGGTTTGGAGTGCACGACACGAGACATTATGTACTTGCATCAGCCTGCATCGGCGACCATCGCGGTTCGTCCTCGCCCTCGCCTTCGCATGTCCGTCCTCTGTCGGCCCTCGTACGCCTCCACTGGTCGAAAGTTCGTCCATTCCTTGCTGCTCGAGTCAAGTCTACCTCGCCCAATCCTTCGCCATCCTACCGACCACCGGCCCAACGACCCTTGCCAAGCCGATCCTCCCGGCGGCACGGGCGCCCGGATGGTGGACCGGCCCCGACAGCCACATTGTGGGCCGCTTCCTGTGCCAGAGATTCGCATATGGAAGCAGAAGACCAATAGTTGCACACGAATGCGATCGCGGGGGCGGACAACAGTCCAGTGCAACCAAGGTCAGGACAACGCCTGACACGTGAAATGGATTCTCTCTATCATCCCGTCTACTCTATAGGTTCGGTTCGTCCGGGTACCACGCATGCACCGATTTAGTCAGGCAGTTCTAGAGAGTCATGTCGTGTCACTTGCATGCTTCTTGCTACCACGCCGATTCTCACCGCAATTCTTCAAGGATGTTGCTCTTGGCGTCACCTCCAGTACCTTCCACCTTGGAGTACCCTAGGGTATCCGCCCGGTGCGACCACTAGATTGCCATGTGAGACCCTTGACTTGGAGCCTCTTTAATTCAGGATCACCAATACGTACCAGATTACTTGGGTGCCCCACGCGTATCTAGGAGGTGAGGGGTAGATTGTACACCTTGGCTACTGCATGATGATAGCTCATATTCAAGCTCGGCCGTGTGAGGCTGTGAGCCACGTTGCTGCTGCCTCGACACTATCATTCCAGGCGGGGATGATTGCAGTATTTGTACTCTAGCATCGGTGTAACATGATACTCAATAGCAGACGCAGAGACAGCAATGGTTCATAGTCACTGAATAACATAATCGATTCAAGACCTGAACTGTACTTGGTTGGCTCCTGCGCCTTCAAGAAATGTCAATGCGTAGATGGTATGGTCAAACATGCAGAGCACTCAGTAGGGATGGAACAGCTTAATTTGCTAGGCTACAACAGGACATATTCCTTAGCTTCGAGTTATATATCAACCCAGAGATGTCCCAGTGTGCGTTGCGGGCACACAGAGGGCTCGCATTGTGGCTAACCGAAAAGATGGTCGCCACTCAGTTGGGCAGTCACTCACCTCGCCCCGAATTGACTTTCAGTGACTTATAACCGGTCAGAGTCAGCCGTAATGTCACTGGCACTTGTGAATTCTGCGCGCGTAAAAGAACGTCCCTCTTCAATTCATAGAGTACTTTCCCGCGCCAAGTTCTTTGCATCCAGTATTTTTTACGTCAACAAAGCTTTCTGAGGCACACCCTTGCAAAGTTCACAGCATCCCTTCAAGGAACGATGATGACACCTGTCTACTGAGTACACCAGAAACGTGATTAGTGCTAAGCTTCATACACATCCCCCAGCACATCCCCGTTGACACTCCGGCTGGTGCGTGTCCCCGGGATACCAAGCCACAACCGCATATCCGTAGACAATCCGCCTTTGCGGTCTTGCTGCCGAGAATTGCAAAAGACTGACGTTGTACGCAGAAGTTCTGGTCATCTCCGTGCCATTGACTTGAGTTCAAGAATGAAACCGGTCATCATATCAAGAACTAGGAGACCGTTCAGACAGCCTTGTAGGCTTGGGATCACAGTCACACACATCATGCTAATCACACAGCCACATTCATAAGAACCCCAAAAGCGAATTCGTCATTGTGGAGCTCATAGGGCTGGCCTGAATCTGTGAGGAGTAGTTCCGTAAGCCCCCTCACCAGAGACTTCCAAGGCGGATATCCAGGAGGAGGACCACCTCGTAATCTTGACCCATGGTTTCTCCCCTGTTTGACTATTCGAAGTCGCTTACACCTTGTCATGGTGGCTTGCATGGATGATCTTACACATAATGTACTATCCAAAGAGGCAGCAGTGCATCTTACAAATCCATGTTCCCCCACAAATTTCCCAGATGTTGAACGTGGAGTATCATGTGTATTCAGGCATGGTCGACATACAGATATGAACCCTCAGGAGATATTACACATCACTGAGGGATATGCCCTGCAGGTCACGTCCCTGAGAAGGTCCAGTTCTTCTCGAAATATCAAAACTAAAGTAATCACTTCAGCAAGTCAACACCTAGCCGCTTCATGAACCTCACTGCGTGGCAGTTTAGAGAGAGGCTAAGAGCACTAGGATCACACCTTCCCCGCTCGATCAGTAATTTACCGTTGTGGTAAATGCTTACCCTAGGTTTCGGATTGAAGTGGAACGAACGGACATTTGTCATCGGCCGCCGGAAGCGGCCCGGACTTAGTGTCAAATGGCATCAGCAAACATCATTTGAAATCAAACGTCGATCCAAGTTATGAGCTATAAATACGGTGAGGAACGGAATCATAACTGAACATGGCAGATGCAGACATTACTCACCAAGATATCCCGCAAGAGACGTCACGCTTGCCTTGCAGTTCTGCAAACTTTATCCCACAAAACTCTCTTGACTCTTAGCTGTCCCACAATGGCACAAAGTCAACATCCCCTCATCGTACTGGGCGCCGCAAATGTACGTCGTCCCAACGCCAATGCTTATTGACTCTGAGACTGACCAACGCGATTGATCAGGTCGGCGACTCCAAGGCGTCTAGTTTGGTTAAATATGACACCCCAGAGGAAGTGAAAGCCTTTCTCGATACCTTCTACGAACATGGTGGCCGCCATCTTGATACATCTCGCAACTACGCGCCCGGGGCACCAGGTTCGTCCGAGCCCCGTCTCGGAGCCGTAGACGCCGGGTCCCGCTTCAGTATCGACACAAAGGTTTTGGGAGTCCCTGGCAATGGGCCCTTCCACACTGCCCAGCAGGTTAAGGAAAGCATTGATGTTTCCGTCGCGGAACTCAAACTCCCCGAGGGCGCCAAGATCGATATCATGTACCTGCACGTACCTGACCGTGAGACTCCTCTCGAGGAGACATGCGAAGCCATCAACGAGGCATACCAGCAGGGCAAGTTCAAGCGGTTCGGAATATCGAACTACACTGCCGAGGAGGTTGAAAAGATAGTGGCTATTTGCAAGGACAAGGGCTACGTCGCCCCGACCGTCTACCAGGGGCAATACAACCCTCTTGTCAGGAGCGGGGAGGACACTCTTTTCCCAGTGCTGAGGAAGCACAACATCGCATTCTATGCGTACAGCCCAGCCGCCTCGGGTGTTTTCGTAGGCAATCAGAAGACAGCGCTGCCTGGGAGTCGATTCGACAGCTCTGTGAGTGACACTCTCAAAACGCCTTTTTTTTCTCTCCACTTTCCCCCACTTGCATCTCTGTCGAAGCTGTTTGCAATGAGAGACTGACAATCTTTTACCAGCACCGAGTTGGTCAGATATATGCGAACTACTACTCCAAGCCCAAGATCACAATTGCTGCAGACCATGCCAAGGAGGTGGCTGCCAAGCACAACATCAATGGCCACGCGGCTGCTCTCCGATGGACAACGTTCCACAGCATACTGGACCGTGCCAAGGGCGACGCGGTCATCATCGGCGCGTCAAGTGTTGCCCAGCTCGCTACCAACCTGGACATCATTGACCAGGGCCCGCTGCCACAGGAGCTGGTGGAGGTCCTCGATGGCGTCTATGGTCAGCTTGGGGACGAGGCGATCAGCTATCACATGTAACAGATTTCTAGATGCATTTCTTGATTTCGTCCATATTTCATAGCCAGGGACTTGCATGGATTTCATTCCTCATATGGTTTCAATGCCACTGCATATCTGACTCGACATGTAGTTCCACAGCCAGTCCATTCCAGCTCGAGCTGTGCAAGTAGTTCATGTTTCCACCTCAACCCCTTCACGTAAAGCAGTGTCTGCCTTTGAGCAGATAAGCCGCAATGCACATGAATTCTTACCCATGTGCGACGCAGTGAGACGCTTTGCCAAAAAAAAATAATATCCCCCAGTCTGGATACTGAGCTGTATGGAATCATCCCGGGTCGCGACTCTTTGAAGTAAGCCCAATGCAAGCAAATTGCCCCTGCCGGAGATGTTTCCTAATCACCGAAGTGACCGATCCCTGACCCGATTCATTTGATTCCGCCTAGAGAGGTTGTCAAAATCACGTCCTACCCAGCAGCAGTCGCATCTAACTCACCGTAAGCTAGCCAGCATTTCCGTCTCCCATCCACGCACCAAACGTTCCTGACGGATCTGATGTCTTAAACCACGGCGCCTGGTGCTCAAGTATTCCGCCCACTCTTCCCTGACAAAGTTGCGCCATCGCACGAAAGAATTCCTCCGGTCCGTGGTAGAGGTGGAAAGATCCAGCCTGCTGAAGATGACGTCGAAGTAGCGCTCGCCGATGCGGCCTGGCATGTTCTGGTCGTGTATGATCCACGAGACGCTGGTCATCCCGTCTCCCAGGTGGCCGCCGCTCCGATGGCGATCCCACATATTTGTCGGGAGGCGGTTTCTGCGCCGCGTAATGCCCAGGAAAAGCTCGCCGGAAATGCGCAGGGTGTGGAATCCGCCGGATGTTTCTGCCGATCGTGGTGGTTCTTCGTGCTCCACGAGGTTCCTCAGAGAGAATAGAATGCAGCCCAGTTGCTCGGGGCCATGCATTTCCTCCCTGTGCATTACAGGCGCATGAACCATTCTAGGCATTTTGCCGCGGCCGTAAATGGACCCAGATTCAACTGAATTTGATGTCTTCTTGGTGTCGTTTTGAGGGCTCTGGGATTCTTGAAAGTTTGTGGGTGTCGAGTGATAAGCTTCTGGACGTTATTGGATTTTGTTCCTTGTGTGGATGAAACTTTATGTCTTCCCTCTTGTCTTTCACTTTTGTGCTGCGAATTCACTAGCCACCAGCCCGAATTCAATCGCAGGCTGGCCGGGCAGTCTAGTGCAGCTCTAATAGCACCAAGCGGACGTTGGCTTCCACACTTGCAGTAACTTAGATGTACGAAGCTGGGTGACGGACAATTTCTAGCCTAGATATATCTTCAGGCGCTTTCATTGGTGGGGCTAGTATTGCAGGTTCATACTGATTTTCAGTCGTGCGAGAACTTGACTTTGGGGTGAGGTCCCATAGGACAGAATGTTTCTAGGCAATGAACTAGTCCATGGACTTTTGACTGAAAATTCCATTACGTTGATAGATCTTCTAAGCCTGAGTTTTCCCAATTACTCGAGGTATAGCTCTTCATACAGTAGGTTCTTGTAAGCAGTGAAACGTGTGGGGAAATTCCCTGGTTAATTAACTTGTACCGCAGCACCAACAACCATGAGACATCACAGAATTGGAAAACGTATCCAGTGGTGCTCTTCACACATTGGAAATATTATGAACGAGGGCGTCGTGTCAAGCTTCGGACGTGTACGGAATGAGAATGAAGCCAGGCAAACATGTCCCGAATAGGATGTTTTTATTGAAAAGTAAACGTGTCATACAGTCTATAGCTCCGACTGTGGCAAATTCTAGCGACGGATGGGCCCCAGCAACCCGATTTATAAAACATACCCTAGGGTATTGAAAACAAAAGATAACATATCGTTTCTTTTCAGATTCTCCCTGGACTTACTCCCTTTTCGATTAAAGTGTTGTTGAAAGAATAAGACTCTATGGTGACCAGCATACAGAAGTGTGGTGGGTGATCCGATGGGCACAGAATTAGGCGACTGGAGACGATGACAGGCCATCAAAAGTTCTCAGTCTCTACTCTAACGTTTCGTTAGCGTCAAGGCCGTCTCATAATTTGGATGATTGCAAGTAATATGCGGCGGGGTGCTGGCGTACCTGTGTCTGTGCCACTCAAAATAGTCGCAGTGGTACCATTTTGCGGAAATGTGTTGTTGCTGGTCGGGGGCAGGATTCCGTCGTTGCTTGATGGGTCTGGGTTCAGCTCAGGAAAATTATCGCTATCAGCTGCGGCTGTCTCAGTTGCAGTAGCATCTGCAGTAGGTGTAGGCGTAGCTGTCGGGGCGTGTGGGAACCTGTTTGCCGTTGCGGTCCTGTGCACTGGGAAGAAGCCGGTGGTGCCGTTAGCTGGCTGCAGAGGGCCGCCGGTTCCAGTGGCCAGAGCTATGCTGCGAGTGATGGTCCGCGTCGATGTTGATACCGTTGAGGTCAGAGTAACGTTCAGAGAAGACGACCCGTTGCCACCACTGGGAAAAGATGGCTTGTCCTCAGCCTGAATGCAGCCGACGTCAAAGTACTTGACATCGCTGTGTCGGTCTTCGTCGAAGTTCTCGGCTAGGGATAGGTCGAACAGCATGCAGGCTTCATCGTTGAAGCCAAAGCTCTCGCAGCGAGCACTCTTGGCGCATCGGGCTGAGCAACCGGAATATGATGCCAATTCCTTGCTCGCGCTCCAAAAGTAATTGCCCCTGTCCCGGTCATAGCCATTCACGCCACAGATATCAGCACGGCGGCCCAAGGTCACAACGGGCATCCAGCGCGGCAATAGACCTGCCGATACGATTGCAGGAGCAAGAGGAAGCAAAAAGAGTGAAGTCTGAGTCAACATGGTCTCGTCAAGAGAATGAAAAAATTAAGTGAGTGTTTGAAAACGACAGTCTTTTGAAACGAAGGCAAAGAATGAAGGGTTGAATGACACAGGATCAGAATCCAGCCTCCGAGCAATGTGGTTTCTTTTTCGCAGCTGGCCTTCCTTATATCAGAACACCCTATTCCCTCTCCCACGCCTCGTAAGCTACGAGCGGAATCCCCAACTGCCGTCCGAACCTGCCCTGACTTGGTATCTTCGGGTTAGTGTCTGCGGCACTGAACATTAGCAAACGCCTCCCGCTGTGTGGATCTTGACCTCTAAGGCCGAGATCCAGGAGAAACGATCAGGCCAACGCGTGTCTGCGTCCGAGTGTTGCAGCGATGCGGGATCCCGACGGTCCGCCCATCGACGGCGTGCTCCGTGCCCGGACTCTAAGGCAGGGGCAATGGCATTGTGCGCTTAGCCCAAGCAGATTTATGTGCGGTTATCGACACTAAATCGTAGATCTCCAGTGCTAACACGTGCCCTAGCCACTTAGCGAAACCTCCAGGCCATGCTTCCAAAAATGGCCCAAGCAAAGGGCACATGCAGTCGGTGGTAGCAGCTAATACGCCTCGGCTTGGCACACAGTAGGTCTCTTCGGATTGTCATTGATTTCCATGGAATTGCGGCGCACCCTGTGGCTATGTACATGAGTCTGCATAGGTGCTCTTTGTCACGTGAGCACTCTCAAATACTCGTGGTTTTGATGGAGGATGTACAAACCTTCTTGTCCTGCTTGCCTGCTCTCTGCTGCATGGTAAATCAGCTGCAAGTCCTTCTCTTCCTTGGACTTCTGGAGTCTGTGATATTCTTTCCTGTGACTTCCCCGAGCTATCACTAATCAAGTGGTTGTTCGGCTAGGTCAGCCACTCCCTCCGCCACACCGGGTAAGAATAGCCTCGGCGTCTCGGGGCTGGCGAGCGCCTTGCTGCCAGGCCCGAAGACGTAGGCCATTGGTTCGTGCGTAAATTCGACGGCTTGCCTTCCGAAGTCCGGCTGCTCCTTGGCTTTCGGCAATGGGAGTGGGCTTGAGCAACGTCCTAACGTGATCTCGAGAGCCTGACCCAGACGTAACCCCACAGAAACCCGATCTCAGCTGGACATGCTTCAATCTTGGCGAGCAAATAGCAGTCCACGGTCGCCAAAGGCGACGGGATATTCGAATATTTACAAGCACAAAAATCCCGTCAAATCTCCCGAATCAAGGGGATGTCGATGATACAGGGTGTACTGGGGATGATGAAGGGTTTGTCTTGTGGTCGCCTCTGAAGCACTCGCTCCACTGCTCCGGTCCGAGATTCCCCATCAGCGGACCCTTGCCTCCACTTATTTGATTGTGGGCGGATCGCAACGACTGTGCAGGGCCCGTGCTCGACCACGATGCTGGCGGACTATACATAACGGATCATCACTCACCCACGTGGATTCAAAATGTCACCTGCACTTTCTGGTCAAGTTTTAAAGCCTAAGACATGCCACTTTCAGGGATCGGTCTGCTTGTCAGGCTGAGCGTTATTTTCTTTGGCAGGTCCTGACGAGCGGCATAATTGTTTCATTTCACCAGGAAGACTTGCTGCCAACTCGGGGGTCGTGGGCGAGTCATGGCACCGGCGACGTGAATAAACCAGTGGGTTCCAAGGGGTTGGCGTGCCCACATGCCGACGCAACCTTGGACGAGGTTAAACTTGACCGCGAGCGATCTCCGTTCCTCCAATATCAAATCTTGTGCTCCTTCATAGCCGCGAAGGGGGGTCTGGCGTCGGCTCGCCTCGGCCAAGATAGCCGCGGACCGGTCAATCAGTGGTGATCACGGCCGCTGGCCGGCGCTGCCGACAGTGCCACTCCTTCATCAACAACGGTGTGGAAGAAATCCTCATCAGGTCTGTCGGGAGACCCAAGCACGCCGATCTCTCGCGTTCGGGATCCAGCACACGGGGTTGTTCTCCAAAACGGCTGCCAATATCGCTCTCGAGCTGTCTTTGGCGGAGATCTCGTGCAGTTACCGGAGACAAACCCGAGCCCTCCTGAGTCGCACATGCGCGTCTCCGGGATGCACCGTCATGAACTTGTCGGTCTCGTGGGCTCCGGGGGTCCTGTGCTGCGCTTCTATTGACGTTGATCTCTGCGGCGCAGTGCCGCAGACTCCGGGCAGTGCCTGTGCATGAACATAATAAGCCTCCCCACAGGCAGTGGGACGCCATTCACGCGGCAGCCCAGAGCTCTTATCCCTGAAACAATAAAGAACAATTCAATGGTACCCTGCGGCTCAGGGGCCACCAGGCACCATACTCCCGGCATGATGACTCGCGGCCGCGCGCAACACGAAAATAGGGCCTGTTTCAAACGCAAGGCGCCAAGTGCTGGAATTCCAAAGCTGCCCCAGAAGAAAGCTCGCCAAACTGCTTAAGCGAGTTTACCACGCCTGCGGGACTGGCGAAAGGGCCCTGGAAAGACCATGGGAAAGGCCTTGACGTCAATATCTCCGTGGAACTGGGGTCTCTTTTAGTATGTGTTCGCCGATGCAAAGACTGGGGTGATCCTATGGGTTGTATTTCGGATGGGTTGCCCACGTTCCTGTCAGCGTCCCCCAGGATCCAGATGACTCCCGAGTCCTCGTCCCATCTGGTCCTCTTGCCATTTTCAACTCCAAGCCCGATTTATTTGCTCTCGAACCGTATTAGCGGTACCGCACGCTCGTTTCCAAGTCCACTGTTGGCGCGCCTGATAGTTATGCGGAGGAGGGAGACGCTGGAACCGAGACATTCGCGAGTGGAGATAGGCTCACCACATGTGCAGGCTTCTCAGAAGTCGACCCTTCTCAGCCACCGCACCGCAAGCCGCCCATTCCACACGTCAGAACGCACTGGCATAGTCGACTCATACGACAGAGACCCGGGTGGAGCTGCCTGGCGATAGCAACCAAGGAAGATGAGGCTCGATATGTTACCGTCGACGATTATTACCTACGTCCTTCTTCTCACCACACCGACACACGCCGCCGTCAACGTCGACTTCTCGGCATATCCCGCCTCGGCACAATCATGTCTCACACAGGCAGTCGACACCTCGGGTTGCTCCTCCGAGAGCACCGTTTCCGAGATGAACGACTGCCTCTGCAGCAATAGCGGGGACTTTGTTCTAGATTCAGCGAGATGCTTAGGGAGTAATGGTAGCAGCGCCGAAACAATGAGCGAGGTGTATGATACCATGCAACAATCATGTTCAGAGACCAAGACACCACTGAGTGTATCGGAGGCTCAGTGGCTCGCAGAAGGGAAGAAGGACGATGCGGTCACCAGCACCATCACAACAACAATAGGCACGATGGTGTTAACATTTTCGACGACGATAACACCCACACCCACATCATCATCAACATATACAACAGCAACAGCACGCGCACAAAGCGACGACGACGATTCAGACGACGAGGATGACAGTGAGCTGTCGCTGAGCGCCAAGATAGGAGTGATCACCTCCAGCATTGCCGGAGCGATGACGCTCGCATGCATCGCATGCATGATCATCTTCTTCACAAAACGAAAGAAGGACAAGCTGCTGCTGGCCGAAGCACGCGCAGCGGCAGCACGGGCCCAGGCCAAGGATAAGGACCAGAACCGAAGCCTTCTGAGCCCAGGCGCCGTGACGCCGGGGCTGCCCAGCCCGGCGGGACCTGGAGGGGTGATGGGAGGACACGAGGGACCAGTATTCGGCGCAAGCGTCATGCCGCCAACACCCGCATATCCGGGCCCAGCAGATGCCCAGGCTTGGAGAGGGGGCGACCGCGGCATCACCGACTCACCGAGCGAGCTCAACGGCGACAGCGCCGTGTTTCAGCTGTACGACGGCCACCCACAACGGACCCGTGACTCGTCGGCATGGCCATCACCGCTCACGCTGCCCAGCAGGGGGTTCTCCCAGGGCCTGTCGAGAGCCACGACGCTCCGCAGCGAATCGTCCTGGGTCCCGTCGCCAGCGTCCGCCTTCGCCTCGTCGAACGCCCTGGGCATGTACAACCACGGCCCGAGGTCCGGCGCGGACTCGGCCATCTCGTCGCCGATAGCGAGGCAGGGGACAAATACGTCACGGTCGAGCTGGGCGCACAACAGGCCGTATCAGGAGGAGCCGTACGAGCTGCCGGGGATGGAGGCTCGGAGTCCCGTGGAGGCGGACTCGAATCCTATAATGACGTTGCCAGAGAGCACAAGCGATACCAATAGGATATCAACGCCACCCGAGTATTCGTCCGGCGGGTGGGTAGATCCAAATACGGACAAGCCGCCCCTTTGAGGAACGATCGTGGTCGACATCTCTGTGAGATAGACTCAGTGGATGTTGTAATGAATGATATGTATAGCCACGATAAATATACTACTTTGTAATAACCCCATCTTTTGGAAGTACATATTTTACTTCATGATGTGCTATGATTGGATGACAGTGTTAATGATGAGGCTGACGAATGAAGCCTCGCATATGAGCTTACTTCACCTGACTTTGACGTTTGAAAGGACGTCAGGGTTAATGGGAACATGAGTAGAATCGCATTTTCCATTGGGTACGGCGAATTCCGTCATATCGATAACATAATATCCGAGCTTGATACCGGAGCAGCGGTACATCCTCACCGTATACCCACCCATCTCGGGTCAATTGTCCTTATGTAAAGAACGTCCCTTGACCAGGGGCTTTGTAATGTCCTCCGACCACCACTGGTCATCTCGGGAAAGCTCCGACATGAATGAAGGCTTGTCGTCAAAATAAGCGCAAACCGTTGAAAAAAAAAATCAAAGACCTCATCAGTCATACAAAACCGTCGCTCGGAGCTCGATATTTCTCAAGCGACTGAGGTGAGCTTAACAGAAGATAGACGCGACAAGTTTGTCTTTGATCAACGTCTTAGCCAATGTGATGTGGGCCAAAACAGTTGATCTCAGGGTAAAATAAACGTCTTCGTAGGGATCACAGCAGTCCTATAATTCGGATCTTATAAGCTGCCCCTCATACCTTAAAATCTACAGTGACGTTGTGAGGTCATTTGGTGATGACTAATTGCGGTTGGCCCTGCCTTGTACGCCATCGAAGGCAATTTTGGGCGGACTTTTCCTCTAGTCTGGTAACCTAACACTCCTGAAATCCCCACAGCCTAATTATCCTAGCAGTCCAAGCCCCTTTCTTTTGGGGCGAATGGTGTAGGGACACGAGAGGTGGAGCGCTGAAAACAAAACACCTAGGTGAACTACCTCTACACATTTAGAGAGTCCGGTGCTAGAAACTTGGTGAAATTATTTTTCTTGGGCATTATCACCAGTCTGACTCTTAGACATCATTTAGAATTCCTGGCTGGACGAGCAAAAACCCGCTTGGTAAGGTAAGAGTGGGCGATGATATCCTGTGGAAAAGTTTCAAGCCAAGAGTTTCAAGCCCATCTTCACCGGTATAGACCGCTCCACACTCCTGGGCCCGGGAGATCAACAAAGGAAGACTCACCTCCGCAGGGAAATCTTCCTAAATAGGCAGTGGGGTTCACCCGAGGTATTATGGCAAGTCATTACTGTGAGGCTATCCCAGTTGTGCTGGCCAGGTATCCCGGTAGTGCATCCGTCCAAGAGACATTGATAGACATTGGAACTGCTACCAAGTATTTGTCACGACGGAACCGTGGTGGCTGTTGGTTCATAAACAGGTAATAGGTCACCTAATAGTTGATGAAGTAACATGGTGGCCACTTGGCTTACGTAGGGAGCTACCCTCTGCAGCCTTGTCAAACATATTCCCATCAATCCAATGATGCGTGGGCTGCTTATGACGGGCCGTAACATGGGTGTTGTGGGGTTCTATGTTCTTTATGGAAGGTTGCATAACTTTTGAAGCGACCAAGACCACTTGTGAAAGGCTCCGCGGAACTTCCTAGGGCAGTTCCTTACGCGGACCCAGTCAAGTTGGGGCGGCTGCAGGCGGTCCTTCTCCATACACAGTTCCATGTTTAATTTAAAGTAGTTTCGGCCGACGCCAGAATGCTTGATTCGAGCACAACCAGTGTTGCCTCTTGCTGTCATCTCCGCACGGAGCATGTGATCATGCGAGGGAGGTTCACAACCTTATGTAAGTACGGCTCTGCTGAGCCGTTGCCATTGACCCTGGGTATATAAAGACAACGGAGCGCATCTGTCTGTCTTCACTGCTCTGTAGTCAACCATCCCATCACTCTTTCCAATAAACACCAAGCACAATTCGCGAGACACTCCTTTCATCTTCCCATCATGAAGTTCACACTCTCTGCGACCGCCGTCCTGGCACTTTCTACTGGCGCTCTGTCTGCGGCACTACAGGCGCGCCAAAGCCCGGCTTGCGCTGGTTACCAGTCGGCAGGCACACTGCCTCACGACACCAACTGGGGCGGCTATTTCTTGTGCTGTGACTACGAGGGACCTAGCGGCAACAACGTAAGTGCTTGGCAGTTCATGGTTTCCCGGAGAGTCGTCAAGGGCACACGCTAACTCGTTCTCATAATAGGTTGCTGCGCACTGCTGTGATCGCAACGGCATCAACACTGGTAGCGGGGCACCTGCTTGCGAGTAATCCTGGGATGTCTAATGTTTCTGCGCGTCCGGAGTCCCCAGTCATCCTGGCGGCGCAATTGCTCGAGGTATAATTTGCTGTAGGGATATGATGGAACGACAAGGACCGGTCCGGCGAGTCTCCTATAAGGGTGTTAAATCAGCCAAATCCACTACTACACCCTAGGGTATATAGGATCTCTCTAATTTTATGCGATCTATTATCCCTAGATTCGAGTCCCACTTATAAGGTATTGCTTCCCTCTTCCAAAAGCGCGCGTCGACCGTCCATCGATAGCGACATGTAGAGAGATGGCCACGCACCAATGCATGAGGTTTCGGCAACCCAAAGCGCGAGAGTGCAAAATACTACACTACACTCTTTTGAACAGGCGAGTAACGCGCGTGTCTTTTGCCTTTCCCGTGCATGTCTGCACCTCGGCCTTCGGACACAGAATCGAAGAGGGGGATGTCTTCTGATGGATTGGCTGTCCTGGCTTGCAGCACCTTCAGGTGTATCCAATCGTGCCGCCTGCGCCCTGTGAACGACGAAGTAGGGAAGGCACGATGGTACTCGATATGTTCAAACCACGTGACGAAACATGCCTGCAACACAATGACACCTTGCGGGGCCTGTATCGATGGTCGTATCCTCAATCACGGCGACAGTCAGCCTATACCTCACCGAGGTCCGTTTCAGGAGTTTCAGTGGATGCAGCTTCTCAGAACATCTACTCACCCTATGGCAATCTCACGTACGCTTCATTTGGGGCTGACTCACCGGCCTCCGCGCCATGATTGCAGCAACTGGGGACCCACCCATGAGGTTGGCAGCCAATCTGGATCCAGCCCAATGAGCTCTGGAGGCGGTCGCACCGGAACGCTGTGCCACTGGTGTCGCTGCATGAGCTGCATGCACCTAGGTAGAGATGAACCGGCTGCCGGTCACAAGCATTGGCCGCAGACAGGTACCCATGAGCCTTGAGGGTTGAACCGGTTGGGGGCTCAGCACCTGGGCTTTCAGCAGGGACCACGGCCCCGAGGGGTCATACCCTGGTTGCCAAGTTGCTCAAGCCTTTCGCAGCTGACTGCTTTGGTTAGTGCGTTGAATAATAGCAAAGAACTAGAAATGATCGGCTGACTAGACCTCGAACTGCGGGCCTTACGAGCCCCAAGCTGCCCAGGTGGGCAACCCATGTTTGGCATGGGGCTCACTGTGAATTTGAACCAAGCCACAACGGTCCCTCGGAGGGATTGAGCTGGAGGGGGGTTGATCTATTACAATCTGCCTCCGGGTCGTTGAATTTGCAGTGTTGCGCCAGTGCCCCCCACGCCTTCATTGATGAATGCACACCCATCCTCCTGAACCTACCCTAAGGTAGTAAACTTCGAAACGTTGTGCATCCATTCAATCCTTCCAGTTAAGAATTATTTTGGAAGCATCCGAGAGCCTGCGGTCTACATGGACATCTTCACATATGCCCTGCTTAGGCTTTTACTTACCTAAGTATATGGAAATTCAGTGCCAGTGAAGAATTACCTAGGTGTCCATCAACATTCTATCTAAGCACATTACAGTTGCATCGCATCAGTTCAATACTTAGGTACTCAAGTCGAGGTCGACATCCTCGCAACTTTTGATCTTACAATTTGGAGTTTGACCTCTGCGCCGGCCGATTGCCACTTGACGTGCACAGCCACCCGTCTCATCCCGCTTCTGTACCGTGAAACCGTGCCAGGTCGACATGAGATATCTAGCCCCGTCGTCAGGCAGACAGCCTGCCAGTGCCCATGGATGGTTGAATCGAGCAATACACCAGTTTGTTACCCTCCCAGTTCTTTCCGCTACTGTTGTGCTACCCGAGCAGCACCAGCACGCAGGGGTTTGCAGCTCCAGAGTCCGGTTCTTCAGCAGCCTTCAAGTTGTGGTACAGAGCTCGTGCTTTTGCCCCTAATCGAGTTTGACGCCGCCTTTCAGGGCGAGGAGTCCCCATGTTTGACAGACTTCACCTGCAGCATGTCTACGAGCGGGGTCCCAGCACGTGAGAGCCGACAATTGACTACCAACGCTCAAGGCCCGAAAAGATCCCAACAAGTCAACGAGGTTACGATTCGACAATGCGAGCGAAAGTGGTAAGGCTGGCAATGGAAGATTCTCGTACCTTGACTGGCAAGTGGCCGTGGTCTTCTGACCGTTGCGGTGATTCCCCAGGCGGGCTTAGCTGCATATACAATGTTTGTACTGGCGCGACGCTTCCAAGCTCGGTCGATCCGGAGGACTCGAAAGGCGTCTACCGTTGACGTGGCCTGGAACTCTCGCTCGCGACGTGGATATCTCGCGCTCTCTCTTGCCCCTTTCCCTCTAGGATTGATGCTTGGTCAATCAATCATCATCCCCCTGGGGCACGATCAAGCATCGATGCCTGTCGACACCGAAGGTCGCACAGCCTCCTGCTTCTCCCACGAGACATACGTTCAAGTACTGGATACCAAGGACATCAGTTGTGGGCCAGCGTCAAGACTGTAGCTGTACCTGAGGTATTAGCTCCTAGCTGTCACCTTCAAGTTCAGTCTGTCATGGCTCGACGCGAATGTACTGCTGGGTACCGGCACAGGCTGCAGCCATTGACTGCCAGTTGCATCTTCCATTGAGCACTCTCCTGACGAGACCCTCGCCATGGATATGGTTTAATACCACAGCCATTCCCCCTCCTGGAATGGATTCCGATCTCGTGTCCTCACTCTTGATCCTACAGTAGTACTACAAAACTCTCCAGCAACACCAGCAATATGTCTACCGGCAACACGTCCACCAGCAATACGTTCACCGGCAATGTGGTCACCAGCAGTGTGTCCGCCATGTTGTCCGCCGTAGGCACTGGCCTTGCCAATCTGTCAGCTTCGATTCTCTACTCCCAGAGCAACGCTCCCTCCTCCCAGGGCAACGCTCCCTCCTCCCAGGGCAACGCTCCCTCCTCCCAGGGCAACATTGCCTCCGCACACGACAACACCAGCTCCCCCGCGAATGGCCCCTACGAGCTGGTATCTACTCATCACACCTGTGAACTTATAGTGTCAGCTGTCACTAATTTCAACCCCAGGCATCCAGACTCGAGTCCGGCACCATCAGCCACCGAGTTCCCCGAGGCGACCAGGCGCACGAGAACAATCCCTGCGACGGTGCTACACCCTCAGAAGATGTTCACCAGCAGACCGGACACGGTCATTCTGCTGGCGCTCAAGACTCGAACCACGATCAATCGCAGACTGGACACAATCCCTCTCCTGCTTCGACTGCTTCTCCTGCTGGCACTCAGAACCGGGACCACGATCAATCGCAGACTGGACACAATCCCTCTCCTACTCCGAGAGCTTCTCCTACTGGGACTCAAGACTCTGGGAGCGTTCAACAGCAGGCCGCGAGCGGGTACATTGGCTCTATCCAGGGGCTCTCTGGCCCGTTGCCACTGCGTATCGTTGTGGCTCTCTTCCTGATTGTGGTTCCAGCTCTCGTGCTCGGGATGGTGACGCGCCAGTTGCCGTGGGGCCTTGCACTCTGTGCCGTTATGGTTGCAGTCGTCACTCTCTTCAAACGATTCTTCTTCACGCGCAACCCTTGATTTCCAACTCGACGACTGAGATTAGGGGGCTGTCGTAGGGGACGGTGTGGGGGCGGATCATCGATCTGTTGGTATGATTTGGACGACCATTTGTCACCAACGCGGGCTCCATCCCCCATCGTCATGCTCTATCGTCACTGCTCTCGATTCGATCTCGAAAACAGTGGTCAGAGACCAACACGTCTTCCCCTCCAACATGCTAGTCAGCAGACCATGGAAAGAGATAGACGATTGCATCCGCTCATATAGAACAACATACTTCCTACAAACTGCCATCTCGTTGTGTTATCATGCCACATCATACCGTTGCCTCTCATACGCCGCTACGTCCCTCACACTTGGGGGGCTTGTCCACCACTTTTGATCAGTGTGCCACCCAGATCTTCAAGAGCATGCCAATTCATTACGTAAGAACAGCTAGCTAATTCAATACAGTCGTCACTCAAGTACTTATATTTTTTCCATGGACCTACAAAATAGTATCCTCCCTGACAGCATGGCTCCTTTTACTCCGTTGTGACACATGATCCTCCACCTCCCAATAGCTCTTCTCCTCGCCCAGCTTAGCCCATCTTCTATGGCTAGGGATATTAATGATAATCCTTCCCCCAGGATTGATAGGTGTCTATTCTGAGCCCCATGGTTGATAAATCTCTCCTAGCCTCCACACGCCCGCCCTATAGGGACAGGCGAAACTACGAATTGTCTTAGCTCGTCAGTGGGCCACATGCAGCTTGCAGTTTAAGTTGTGTGCATAGGGCCCGGTGACTGGCCGGTCGCAGGTGTTCAGCCCGAATTCCTGGGAAAGTATCCACTATATCCGTAGAATCCAGAGCGCAATTATCCAGGACGAAAGAAACATAAAGCCAGACAAAAACAACAAGACAAAGGTAAGTCCCCCGAGATTGGCTCCATTGCCCGTCTGCGGCGTTGCTCCTTCCTGCACGTGTCCCTCGACCGGTCGAGCATATCGAACCCACTGTCCGGTCTGGGCGGCCGTCTGACTGATGTGGCGCTCGGCATCAGCCATGACTGCCTCGCGTATCTCCCGTTCGAGTCTCCTCTTCTCTCCCTCCCATTCCGCCCTCCTGAGTGCCTCCTCCTCTCTTCTTGCAAGTCGTTCTGCCTCCTTCCTCGCAGCCTCTCGATCATCTGCTTCTTTCCTCTTTACGCGCTCTGAGAGTTCTGCAATTGTCTGCGCGAGCCTCTCTTGGCTTTGCCGGAACTCCCTGCGGATTTCGGCTTCCTTTCTGGCACGCAGTTCTTCGTCTCTCGCACGTCTTTCCGCTTCGAGACTGTCACGCTCCGCGTCTCGTTTTTCTGTTTCCCGTCTGACACGATCGTCTTCTACATCCCGTCTGAGACTCTCTATATACCGCCTGGCACGCTCTTCTGCCCTCCTGACATACTCTTCAGCTTGCCGTCTGGCAGTAACCTTCTGTCCAATGTTCGGACGCCATTCGTATTCCCTCTGCCATTCGTACTCTCTCTCCGGGTACTGTTCCTTTAATTTCTTGACTCTCTGTTCCTTCTCTCTCTTGTATAATTCTTCCTGTACCATTTTCTTTATTTGTTTAGACGCTTCTCGGACATGGCTCCGGCTGGTCTTCTTGGAGGACCTGCTGGACGACACGGACCTCTCGGAGGGCTCGACTTCCACGGCGACCACGTCTGTTTCGTCCTCGACAGGGACGAAACGGGGTGGGGGCGGCGCAGCCATCGGTGGTGGAGGTGGAGGCGGCTCAAGGAAGACCGGTGGCGGCGGTGGCGGCGACGGCGGCTCCCCGCTGCGGCCCATGCTTGCCTGTGGCGGCGAGGGCGTGTCTCTATTAAAGGACTCGTCCAAGCTCGAGGTCATGTTGTCATCGTCTGCGGAAGCAGCGAGAGCTTCGATGAAACGAGAGCCGATTTTTGGAATTCTGGTCAGGAGGCGTGTCTGCATCAAAGCCGAGCCTGACGCAGGTGCCGGCCCCAGCAGCCCGTCGCAGTTTTGCTGGTCTGTCATGATGAAGCTCGTCCATTTGGAGAGCAGTTTCCATTCACAGGCAATCTTTTCAGCCCGTTTCTCGATGCTCCGTGACTGACTTGGTCCGTCTGGATCCATGTGGAACGCGCTGCGTTCATGTTTTAGGTCTTCCAATAGGGCCCGGGCAGCGAGTTTGTGGATAATTGTGTCGTTCTTTTCGAAATTGTCTAACACATGTACGGGAATGTTGAGTTCTATATCCTCTCCGTCGTCTGTTGCGAAGAAGAGAGTAACGCTCGTGATATCCTGTGTATCGTTTGAGTCAATGAGTAGGAAGATATTTTCTTCTTGCAGCACATTCAGCCTCGAGAGGATGCCGGGAGACTGCAAAGCAGGGTCCGGCTTAACTTTCCCATTCAACAGGATTTGGATTGGGTTTGTGTAAACAGCCAAGATGGACGCAAGCATGGCGACCAGCTTTTCCTTCCAACGCTGGTCCCTGAAGTAGATTACGTCACAATATCCCGCGCCTGAGTTGGCGAGGCCCTCAATCAGTGCACGCGGAGTCATGTCACCGATGCCCAAACAAAAGAAGCGGATCGGATGACGAGCCTTCCGCCTTGTGTCTTCAATGAGCTGCAGTGTCTGCTCGAGGCGCCATATCTGTCCGTCGGTGAGCAGGAGGACTTGGCTTTGGCACGAGACGTTCTTGAGGGCGCCCTTGAGAGCGCCAATGACCTCACTGCCCCCCCTGTTTGCTCGGCACTTTTTTGCAAGCCATTCAAGAGCTTCTTCCAGATGTTCACCTCGTTTCTTGGAAGATGGCCATAGAGATGTGTACGTGCTGCCAGATAGATAGATGTTGAACTTCCAACCAGGCGGAATATTCAGGAGTAAGAATCGGGTTGCCATCACCAATGGACCAATTTTGTCGTCCATCGAGTTGGACTGGTCAAGCACGAAGACGATCTCACACGTCTCCTCGCCTCTTTCTGAATGATTCGCTGATGAGAGAGCACTAGTTGGTATGTGTATCATCAGTGCGTGTTGTTTGGGCAGGTCCGGGTCGGTGTGTTGTCCCAGCCAGGCCTGAGCTCTGGGACCTCCAACTCCAGGCTTTGATTTGATTTCCAGTACAAAGTCCTCATCCAGTAGGCGCTTTTTATCTTCCAGGACGACGTTCCAGACTGAATTTCCATCTTTTCTGGTCGCGGGAGTGCTGCTCGGTAGGTCTGACAGCGACTGGACTTTCTGATTTCGAGTGCGCAGTTGTGGGTCAATGTGCCTGTGACTTGGACTCCGCAAAGCAAGACCTTGCAACTCGGGTGATTGCACCACGTCAACCCTGATGGAAATGCCCTCTCGATTATCTCGATTATCATGAGGTGCTTCACTGACTTCAGCCACTGATCCACCATATCGGCCGGCCATGGTGGCGGGTATCGTCAGAGTAGTGACTGAAGCCTGCGCGCCTTCGTCGATACCTATTCGGCGCTCCAGCAGCAGCACGAGCTCAAGCTCTGTCTTGATCTCGGTCGCGCCAGGAACATTCCCCAACTGTGTCGTAATGATCTCCGAGTCATCCTGGTCCTGTTCGAGGAGAGCTGCAATTCTCTTCTCGCTGACAGCCTTCGCGAAATTCTCACGGGCTTGTGCGGCAGGCTTGACCACAGCGACTACCTTACGACTCCCAATGCGGTACGAGAAATCGGTCAAGGTGCAGCGGCTGGGTACGGGAAAAGAATGGGAGGCTTTCTCGATTGGTTCAGCCAAATCGTTGTAGAAGATATGTGTGACGGTCATCCGGGCTATGTTGTGAACGACGAATACAGCTACCTCGACCGCCAGCGGCGTTAGAACGCTACGCCCGAACTCAGACACAACATTCTTTCGTTCCTGGAAGGAGTTATCGGAGAAGTATATTGAGGCTGTATTTGGGGGAACCTGTAATCCCAAAGGACTGGAGTTTGGAGGGAGCCTTGGAGCTTGTGTGTTCTTGGACACCCAGTGTTGCCCAGGTCGAGCCCCTGCCGAGTTGAGGCCATGAAGGCCATGGCCAGGCGCAGAAGAATGTCCGGAGTCGGATGAGTTCGAGGAACCGAGTGTCGCAACATCCTGTGGCCTACGCGGGCGTTCATCTCTTGTGCTCGGTCCTGCCGCCCTATCATCGTCCTCGGGAGGTGTAGGCTCCCTCGAGTCCCGCTTGATTCCTCCCGAGAAGACGATCCTTGAGTTCTTTTTTCTGTCCATGTTGCCAGGAAAGTGAGAAACATGTCTCGAACGAGACTGAGGAAATCGTCAACGGAGTACGTGTACAGGCTTTCCACTTTCCCCAATGGCAACTAGACGGGCCCAAGAGTCGAGGCGCCTCAGCGCCGTGTCATAGCCCAAAGTCGGGGAAACGCTCGTCAGGCCCCCGAGCAACCTTGCCGCGCCGCAGCCCCACCACGTCTGAGGTAACACAACCGAGCGATTTACCCCCACTGTCACGGAAAAACGAGAGTGAGCCCCCCCCTGGCTAAATTACACCTACACACGGGCCACCCAAATTTCTCAAATTCTTTTTAAAAGTAGTTATTTCTTAATAACTCTCTCAATAGTTTACTTAAAATTATATAAAAAATACTTTTAAAGTTCTTATTTAAATCTCTATAAGGCTATATTTTCTAAATATTTATTCTTTAAAATTATAAATTTTACTAATAAATATATAAACTTTAAGAAATAAATATTTAAAAAATATAACCCTATAGAGATTTAAATAAGAAAC
Organism: Diaporthe ampelina; assembly: GCA_023522825.1. Classification (NCBI taxonomy): domain Eukaryota; kingdom Fungi; phylum Ascomycota; class Sordariomycetes; order Diaporthales; family Diaporthaceae; genus Diaporthe; species Diaporthe ampelina. The sequence continues at coordinate 32,532 of JAMFTM010000084.1, read as the reverse complement.
TTAAAGGTATTTTTTATATAATTATAACTATAAGCTTAAGAGAGATATTAAGAAAGAAGTACCTTAAGAAGGAGTTGAGAAATTTGGGTGGCCTGTGCGTAGGTGTGAATTTAGCCAGGGGGGGGCTCACTCTCGTTTTTCCGTGACAGCAGCCATAGGGATCACAGTGCAGTTCAGCTGCAGATCAATGGCGAAATGGGACATCTTCAGCTGTCCTCTTGAGCCGTAACCGGCACCATCCCACGAATGACGTTTCGAATATTATGCAGTCAGCCTGTAGTGCATGCGGTGCCACATTCCCAACGAGATCTCAAATCACCACGCTGAGGGTTCAGCATTTTGCTCCAAAAATCCCAAATTCCGCGTCGTCAGATGTTTTGAACGGAAGTTATCACTTCCCCTCAGTTTCCTTGCTCGTTCCCAGCGATACAAACATGGCCCTGGCGGTAGGCGATATATTCGCCATTATTGACAAGTCATGGGCGCTTTACAAGATCCTCAGCGACAGCAGATCTAGCAACGCGCAATACCGGGACCTGAAAAACCAACTGAGTAGCCTCTATGCGGTGCTTCTCAATGTGAAAGAGGTGCACACATCAGGCAATCTCGAAGCCCCCCCTGGAGCCGAAGCGCCCACCCCTGATGAGCCCAAGCACGCCTACTCATTGATTTCGTGCATTGCGACTATCGTCCAGAACTGTGGCGACACGTTGGATCAATTGTACGAAGTATTTCACCAGTACCGTATACTTGGAGTTGCGGATGACTCCGGTAGCAAGAGTTTCGTGAAATTCAAACAGTTCTTCCAAAAAAAGGAGAAGCAAATCCGGTTTACGTCGGAAAAGGATGACCTGGATTCGCTTAGAATCCAGGTCCAGCTACATACGAACAGCTTGGGTGTTTTACTTAATCTTGTCATCAAGTTGGTCTCCTCCCCAGTTTCGAGTCAATTGCCGCCTCAAGTCTCTGCTTGAACGAACTCAGTTGGGGGCTAACACATCCACTCTTAATCAGCTCGCAGGCAGGTCGAATCGAAACCACAACTAGCCGCATCGCCTCGCAAACAGCCCGTATTGAGGAACAAAACAGAGAGATCAGCGACTTGGTAAAAGAGGTTCACACCGCTTGGCGCCAGAGTTTGGAAACACCCCACGAGAACGGCAACGTCGCGCCGGAAGGGCCCCCACCGGGCAGCACGGACACCCTGTTCTCAATCATTCAAGAGGACAACCCATTATGCCCGCAAGCACTATGTGATTTTGCCAGTCTTTTCCTTGTGCAAAATTCCGGAGAAGGCAATGCCCGCCGATTGTTTCAATGTTACTGCCATCAGCATGGTGGACGGGATTTCTCACGCCATCGGGATGCCATCGAGGCTTACTCCTGTAAGAGGTTCTTGTGGTACAAATTGGAGGAGTCGGAATGAAATTGAAACATGCTGACAACATATTCTAGTGTTAGAAGACACGTTCTCGGTCAGGCTTGCGGGAGATGAAAGAACGTGGTTGATCTACAACGTTCTCGACACGGCCACCAACCGTAAGGTGGCACTGCGTCTAAACAACATCAAGGCAAGTTGTGAGTGGCAGAATTTACTATTGTCTTTCTGGCGGTCTCAATGATTCTAAATTTCTTTAACCAGACATGGCGATGTTCGAAGACATCATGGCGGACCTCACTGCACAAGCCCTCCCGGTGATACTTGAGCGCGAGAGAGACAGCAGCTACTTTGTCTACAGACCGTCTGAATCTCAGGAGTTGTGCGTTCTGAGCGTGTACAGGTCAGAAAATGGTTTCTTTGATTGTTCGCAGACGCAGGTGTGAAAGATAATCCTAACTGATTTAATCCTGTATTAGTGGCCTCAAGGACCTTGTGCCCAAAGTTGAGAGTGTTAGTCTCACTATTGGGGGACAGTTCTTCCTTATCGAAGAACCAGTGTCTACATTACACCTGTTGCAGTATGACAACATTCCAACGCATGAAGCAAGGCCAGCTCACCAGAGCTTTCTACCGCTACCAGACAAGACGTTGGGCGAGTCCACAAGTGTCATTGCACACGAGAGCAGTGAAACATATTCTCAGCCTCCAGAAGGGCTGATAATCCGTCGGCCACAAGGCTATTCCGAAATCAACTTTCGGTACAGCCCCGAGAGTGAAGGCTCTGAGGGAGGAGACGATAAGATCCTCGAAGTAAATGTCATCTGTGAGTACCTATGGGTTTTCCCATCCTTCACCACCCTAGAGAACTCTAATGAGGGCATTCTGGTACACAGTCACCAAAGATACAAGCATTGCTATCAGCCAGCGTGGGATTCGAAATGCATGTGTCACCGTTCAGTGTGTCCACGTCGATGTCGCCTTCCAGGATAAGCCCCAGAAGCGCTTTGATCAAGCAGACTTTGAAGTTCATTTCTCTAGCTCAGCGGGTAAGACTGAATTACGCCCTTCGGAAGTCAAGGTCCTTGAGCCTAACTAGCTCTCCATCGTAGCTGCCATTTCCTTCCGCGATCGACTTAATGACATGCAGACGGAGCTCAAGGTTCTGGATTTGGTACAGCCGAGGCAGGAGGAAACGACTATGCTGCATCTGTATGCCATGCCCCGGAATCCGAGTCCTGGGCCTAACACGACTATATGTTTTACTGACTACTTTGCTGTTGGCTGTATAAAAGGTCGGACGTCAAAATCGACTGCGACGATTTTCGCATTCCGGATGCCGACTTCACTGTGCTGCGCAACCCCGAAGATCGCTACCGATTGATTGTAGCCAGCCGGAATCGATGCACTATCATCAGCCAGGAATGTACGTTTGCGTTGACGTCTCATTTCTACATGTTCCCAAGGACAAGATATTCTGCTCTGCTTAACATGTGTCTATCGGGTCACTAATATCGACACCGCAAAATATTAGTGGTGCCCGACTTTTTCGAGCAGGAAAGGAAACCAGGCAAAATGAACTTTGCCTCGCTGGCACACGTAGTCCAGATAAGTAATGGCGTGCGGACTCTGACGCCCCATCCGCATGGGCTCCAGCATCTGCGCTTCGAACGAGAGAAGGGTAGGTGGTTACCTGACCTGGCGTCCTCTGCCCTTGACGATCACATTACGCTCCAAGGTATGTAGAGACGGCACATGCTGACGAAGGCTCTTCGATAGAAGGGAAGAACATGCTCGAGATAGCATGCAACACGCTTCTGCTAGGGGATTAGGCTCCGAGGAATTTGGGGCAGCATTGGGACGTTCCTACAAGCAGTAAAGTCAACCATCAGGCATGGCAGATATAAGGCAGCAAGATTTCAGAACGTAGAATTTCTGAAAAGTCGTGACCATTAGCATTGAGCGACTCTCATTCTTTCCATGTTGATATGAACCGTCCCTATGCATGCCCAAGCTGGCATGTGTACTAAAGCCGACGCACACCCTACCAGGGGGAGGGGGGATTTCTAACACGAGCAAAATACGAAACCAACTGTGAGACCTCAGTATAAGTCCAGCCAATGATAGCGCAGTATGTTTGTTGTTGTATGCGGTGGACGATGCAGTTCAACTTGAATGATGTGTCATCAGATAGAGAGCTCGCAACTGGAGCATGATTTCTTTGCACCACAGATCTACCAGCTAAGAAAATGAGACAAAACCTCAATAAGGCGCTTTGATCAGTTCTTGCCCATAGCCATGAGCAATACGGGTCAAGTCCTCTGACAAAGACGTACAGTGTAGGGCATGATGTCAGAGAAGCTGCAGGTAGCCGCTTTAATTGATGCCTAACCTCACAGGCTGAGATGAGAGGATAATTGTGCCTCGATAGGGCAGACAGCTCATCATGGGTTTATAAGAAGTAGGAGCCAATAATTTGCAGTAATCCGATGTGTTGGGAGGACCCGAAAGACGTGGTCGACATGGACACCTCAACGATATTAGGGAGATATCATCATCGTTCAGGTGTCCCTGTCGACCATGTCTTTCGGGTCCTCCCAACACATCGGATTATTGTCTGCATGATTATCGGTCTTCACTTCTCTCTTTCGTTCTCTTTTTACTCAAAGTTGGTGTATCCGTCTGGGCCAGTACCTAGGTACCGAGATCCCTTCCGCGCTGGTTGAACATCTATTTTGGGCTGTTGGCTCAGTTGAACACGCGACAGGCCTAAAATCTGAAAAGCAGGTAATACTGCAAATGGCAGCATCGCAGTTCGAATGTTCCTATATCAGAGAGTATTAGAGACCTGTGAGATTTTGTAAAGCTATGTGCAATTTCGCTTGCCCTTTTATCTACTATTTACTGAGCTATGAACGGGTTGAAGCCGCATTGTAGTGTTATGCCACGCATAGCGGCCGACAGCTGCTACTGATCATTTACAGTGCCCATAGTGGCACCAGAATCAACCCAGTAATGACGGCTAATGAGCCGAGACCACCCTTGTACCAAGTCCAGGCGGCTACAGATGTCTGCGAAGGCTCAGTGCCCGGGCTCGTTCCGTTTGCGCCGCCGCCCGATGTTCCGTTCGCCGTGGCAGTTTGGATCTCATCCCAAAAGTCACACATGCTGTAGTCCACAGTCCCGATCGTGAAGTCATCTCCAACCACATTGACTCCGGCCGAGCCGGATGAATTGTATTGAGGCCAGTCACTGCCCGGGTTCGCGTTCGTCGCCATGCTGTCCCACGCACCCAGCATCTTCGCGGCGAGACCCACTTCTCCAGCGGAGAGGCTGCAGGTTCCATTCGGCTTGGGCATGCTGGTCGTGCCGTTGAAGACAAACGGGATCTCGGCGGTGTGGGTCGAAGCCAGTAGGCCCAGGGCATAGCTTGGGATGACGCTATACCACGGGCAAGTCAGGGTGTGATTGAACGAGTACGTCCAGACTGGCACACCGTCTTGGCTTGCCTTCTGGACGAACCGTCGCGTTGGGCATCTAAACTGGGCGTGTGTCATGACGGCAGACATGGCTGCGAGCACGGCACCACCGGGTGTGCCAGCATATTTCGATAGTGGGTACGTCTCGTTGACCCTCTGCGCCAGCGACCCGAACCTGCTCGTGAGAAAACCGTCATAGTCCGTGGAGTTGAGCGTCAGGACGCCGGTCTGGTACTGGCTGAGGATGAACAAGGTGCCTTCGTCCGTGGTAGATCCGGCCACAGCGGGAACTTTGAGGCCTGCTTGGAGGGGTTGCGCCGGGATGATGGTACCGTCGACTATTGTGGTTGGCAACGATGATCCGCTGGCTGGACCGCTGGATGAGCTGATGGCTGAGAGAGAAGCACCGCGAAGGCAGGCGATGTCGTCCAGACCACAGCCCAAAGCTTTGACGAAGGCCTCTGTCACGTTCTGCACATCCGATTTGGTCTGGAGTTGACTGCCTGCCCCAGACTGCATGATAGCCGCGCTGATGAGTGAGGGGGCTTGTGGTAGACTGCTGACGATGTACGTGTCGGAGGCACCTGCTGACTGTCCAAACAGCAGCACCTTCTTGGTGTCCCCGCCAAATGCTCCGATGTTCTCCTGGACCCATTGCAGTCCAAGGAGCTGGTCCTGGATGCCCTGATTGCCTTGAAGTCCAAGGCTGTCTAGTGCGAGGTAGCCCAGAGGCCCGACACGGTAACCGATAGACACCTGGATGACTTTCTCACTGGCTGTGCAGGCGTCATATGTTGGGTTCGATATCCCGCCAGCCTGGTTACCTCCTCCGTAGAGCCACACCTTCACTGGCAATTTCGAGTCTGGCGTGGCGTCGGCCGGGGCCCAGACATCAACGAAGAGGCTGCGGGTGCGTATTAGTCTACGCTCAGAAAGTATCTGTTTAAGAGAGGGGACTTACCAGTCTTCTGACTGTGGGCCACGCTCAGCAAAGGCCACATTGAATTGCGTACAAGCAGGTGGTGGCTGCGTTGCCTGACGATCGTCGTAGGTCTGGTTATATGGCTGAGGTGGAGCGAAACGCAGGTCGCCCACGGGAGGTTGGGCGTAGGGGATACCCAGGAAGGAGTTCACATTGTTGGAAGGACATCTGGCCCCTTGCAGTGTACCGTTGGTGGTCTTGATAGTCGGTGCATCTTGTGCAGTCACGACGATAGCTCGGCCGGCGAGGATTGCGAGGAGCGCTGCCGTCCTCATCTTGTCTTGAACAGATTGTACAACGGCCTGTGGCCGTGAAGGGGGACAGAGAGAAGGGACTCGTCCTCTGGGCCGGTCATATAACCACCGCGGTAGTAAGAGAGACAAGAGCTGTATCCCGGATACAGTCGGGCCTCGTATATCGTGCCGTGTTGCGTTGGGCGTCCCAGATATTATGTATACGAGCCCCTCGAATTACAGAACGATGGCTTGGCTGAGCAAGACCTTTGTCATGGGTACTTGGAGGCAAACTCCGGGAGACACGCACGCTGGAGGCATCATCGATCTAACATAGTATGTGATATGTCGTCGAAGCAGTCCACGGCGAGGCGTTGTTGTGTGTGTGCGAGGGTCCGAGATGAAGGCGGATAGTTGCGATTGGTTACACGGATCGAAGAGGATGCTGGAGCCATGCAGCATCAGGAGCTAGACAGGGACCCCGAGTTCTGCGGTAGGGCCACAATGTTTTAGCTGCTTACCCCATCACTGGGTAGCCGAGCGCGGGTGACATCCCGGCTCTTCTGGATGCATGTAACCTGCCTGCGCGGAATGTGTCTCGCGAAAAAGAAACCGATCCCGAGAGAGGAAGCGCCTAAATCCCATAGCCAGTTGCAGGCATTAGCATCCTGGTTCCTCCCGCTGGTTCACGATCTGGTGGGGCACAAAGTCCAGTCTTCTCTCATTTTCTATCCGCTACAGTATTTTTAAAAGAGAACAATGTCTAAGTTTATCGGAGATTGCTTTTTGGAAAGGCAGGGTGATATCAGTGGACAGTAAACGTACCAAGCCGTGTGCTTAAGCTTCGAGATCCCTGGGTGGCTCCTTATACCGACGAGCTATAGGACAAGCATTAGCTTGGAGCTAGCAGCTACTGATCCCGGAAGGACGTCCTGAAAGGGTGTTTCATCACGAAGTCGTCCCAAGACCTTCGTCGTAAAGTAGGGACGACGAGCAACTTGATCACTGTCAGGGTCTCATCTGAGCTTTTCTCTCCGACACCAAGTCCCCAGCTACTGACCTCCGACTCCTCGACGACACATCAAGTCATCAGACGAGAAGCCAAGCTTGACACCTTGCAACGGTGTCGACAGGGTGCGGCTGCATACCACCGTACTTTTTGACTGCCTCGGTATCCCTGCGGGGTCTGGCGACCTCGGCTCAGCCGAAAATCTTGGACATGGCTTGCTTGATGGTGATCGGCCGTCTTAGTGACCACTCACCATGACGATCCCCGGGCTTGCAGTCGGCCTCCTCCCGGGATGTCTCCGGGCGGCCCTCCGCCTCTGGTGCAACTGCAAGAACCGTCTCCCGCGCAGCATTCCCAATCCGTACATGATCCTGAAAAAGGGCGGTCGGTCCCTCGACGTAAAAACTACGTTTCTACTGCAGGGGTACCTAGGTAGCTGCAAGCCACCGGCAGAAGCCGGTAGAGACCGCAAATAGCTTGGCTGCCAACACCGCTCACATTATTGACATGTGTACGCGGCTCAGAGATACTCATTACGCTCAGTTTCATGAAGTAGATAGGCATTAACAGTGATTATTGAATCAGTTAGAAGCACTTGTCTTGTTAAGTCATCTTGACCCCTCTGCGTTGTAGTCGCGGCCCTGGAAGATGGTGGGTCCTCAATTACCCGGAGCGATGGTGATGAGTGACTCTCACCTGCTTACCTGCGCGGCCCACGATGGCCTCAAATTCGACGGGCTGATAGTGCCGGCGCGGATAGTAGGCATAGCCTAACGCTATGGCTAAAACCCTGGTTTGCAGAAGCAAATTAGAAAATCACTATGAGAATCCTATGTAGGGAAACTTAATATGATTATGGACTATTTGTATTCTTTAAGTTGCTCTATTAAGCCGGAACAATAGTAAGTTCCCTAGAAGGGCAAGTGTTTATCTTGGAAGATGTGTTACCTTATCCTTCCAGGATACTTACTATTGTTCCGGCTTAGTAGAGGAAAACAGAGAATACAAACAGTCCTAGACCTGTCTACCAACTGAAAGACTCATCTTAGACTACTCCAGTCTCGCCCATCTCTTGAACACTTTACACTTTCTTTGCCATAACAGTCCGGTTTTCGGTCCGGTACACTGGCAGCTGGGGATCGAAGTGAGTCCTTGTCAGCGCAAGGCATTATCATAGTGCAAAGCTCTAGAGAAGATCAGACCAGGATATAATAGGCACTACAAGAGTAAAGCTTCTTGCACAAGGCCTGAAAATATGACAAGCATGCAAGGAAGATGAGACTACAGAGCTCTGAGCATGAGCAGATCAGCCGTGAACTGGTAGCTAGCGCTCCTGAAAATCATTCAACTTTTACAGACCCTTCCTACTTAAATACATATTGCGCTCCCGTCCCCATTTATCTACATTTTTCCCCACGTAACACTGATCAAAAGCTTTCGTAACTCAAACTGGCACATTATTCTGCGTCGTGATAATCTTCCCAACCTCGCCATCATCAGAAGCGCTGCTTCCCTTCTCCTGATCATGCAGAACGCTGGAAGAAACCTTCAAACGGCCGGCAGCATCGTGCGTGGCGTCGAACTCGGCCAGCTCCTCATTTGGTATCTTCTTGATCTCGTGGGTCTGAGCTCCGTTGTCAAGCTTGATGACCACTTGTCGGAGCCGGTATCCCCTCCACTGGGGGATCAACTTGGCCCAGAACCAGTAGTAAACGCCGCAAGCAATGAGACTAAATTTGAAAGATTAGCTGGTGAAAGTGATATGTGTGTCCCGAGGCGGTTGGACGGTCTTATACTTACATTCCGACACCAGTAACAGCGTAAGTGGCGTACCAGAAGCTCACGTCGCCGGCGTATTGACCACCCTCCGGAGGATACCACGGCATGACCAGGAGATAGGTCTGCACCAGGATGTTGAAAATGACAACGATGTGCCACGCCTTGAACTCTGGTTCCGGCAGGTTTGCTCGCTTGCGTCGCCATCGCACCACGTACAGACCGACGCCCATCGCTACGTTGAAGGCGGCCGTCGGGAGGATCGCCAAATCGCTCACTGTGGGACCGTTTAGCACATGCTTCCGTTTGATCAAAGGCAGAGAGACGTGTTCGGAGACGTAGACTTACCGAAGTTGAATGCGTCGCCCGAAGGCAAGGCGAGGATCATCAAGGCGGTGAGGGCCCACTTGACGAAATAAGGCCCGATTGGTGTTCCGAACGGTTTCGTCGTCACCCAGAACTTTGTCCACGGAAGAACACCTTGTCTGCGATTCCATTTATGTCAGATGAATGGTACTCGATATCGCGGGCACATTCTAGGGTTATTGTGCTTACCGGCCACATTCCCTTATCATGCGCGATGACCCCAAGAGGGCTGCAATGATGTTTCCGAATGCGCTCAAGGCTATGAGGAAGTTGAGCCCACGGACGGCTCCGCTGTCTCCCAACACGCTTTTGAAGAACAACGTGGCAACTGTGGTGCCCGAGTTGACCAGATCATACTTGGTCACCGCGGAGAAGAATGCCACATTGGCAAACATGTACAGGACGTAGACTGTGAAGAGGGCCAGGAAGGCATACTTCCGGAGGGACTTGACGGGATTCTATATGCAAGGACAAATTAGCGATTGGATGGGAGACTCGGCCGCTTGGCACCATACCTTGACTTCGTTTGCGACGTTGAAGGCGTTATTATATCCTCCGTATGAGAAGATGATCCTGTACAGTGCGTTGGTCAAGCCATATGCTGAGGCTGTCTCTGTGCCGTGGAAGGAGTTTTGGAAATTCTCTTTCGGGTTCTCGATCTTGGTATTGCCACCCAAGACGACAAAGCCAGTGATGATGACGAAGAGCAAGGTGGCGATCTTGACCAGTCCAATCGCATTGGACAGGTAGTAGGAGTATTTTGTATTGAATACCAAGGCTGTTGGGTGAATTTGTCAGCTTACATGGGACAGAAGGACCATGCCGAGAGAGTGGTCTCACCCAGGGTAGCGACTGTGTAGCCAGCCAACGCTACACCTTTCACCTGCCAGTCCGTCCCCTCAGTCCCAGAAATTGCAAACAAGTAGTTGGATAATACTACAAACGTACTACGGTTAGCGGTTGTCGTCTATGTTCAAGTGCTGCCGTGGGTGGTCCTACCGATAGCATTACTGCTGGCAAACGAAAGTATGACATTTTGAACGGCGAAGGTCGTCGGGAAGAACCACATCGGACGGGGAAATGCCTGTTCGAGGAAGACGACTTCGGACCCGGACCGGCTCGGGAAGTATGCTGTAAACTCGAGATACACTGAGCCGGAGGCGATGCAAACCTTATGGAAGAGACATATTAGCTTCGACTAACACCGACCAAAGGAGTTGGGAACATACCAAGAAGCCTATGGTCCAATAGATGAAACTCAGACCGACCGACCCAGTGCCTGACAAAATAGCGGAGGCTGGAACGTATTTTAGCTGAATCCCGTGTAGACTGTGTCGCGAAGGCATATTATCTCACGTGTCGAGTAGATGCCAGTACCGATCATCATGCTGATGTTCAAGAGCAGAATGGTGAGAGGTCCAACGGCGTAGCCGAGAGGAGATTGGCTCTCGACCGGAGCACCAGACGCTTCCTGGTATGTCGCGGCCGCATTGTTGCCTCCCTTTTCCCCGACGTAGGTGATACTGCCATCGGAGATCTGGCTCGCGCTATCCGCCGTGGCAACATCTGAGCCCTCTCGGCCGCTGAATGGCTTCCTCCACGACACCATGGTGTCAGTAGCGGCTGTGTAGATATTTCTCGAATACAAAATACACAAGTCCGACACCAGGGCAGGTGGGAGAGGGGCTATCGTAGGGGCTTGGTGTTACTGCTTGAACAGGGCTTCAGCAGACAGAGAGCTGAGAAAGCCTGCTTAGCATTCTTCATTATGGAACAAGAAACCTCCTTATTATGTGGACTTCGCCGAGTTGACTTTCGGGCCCATGCCATCTACATTTTGCCGTAGAAATCCCGAATTCAAGATAGACGTCCACGCTATCTCCACTATAGCGTACCAATATCTCGGAAATGGTTGCTATCGAACCAGGTAGTTTTCGGGTTTATGCAGCCACGGAAGCACGATATCAATGTCGGCATCCGGTGGGAGGATGATACAACTGCCCCGGTATCCTGCTGGGCTGCATAAGTGCAGCACCAACCCCACGGCCGAGCACGCGATTTTCCCTCTTCCGGGGGCTGCATTGAGAGACGAATAAACGCGGCAGGGGGTTGCACCTAATAGAGATTGTGTGTGTATGCATCGAATCGTCACCAATGAGGGATTACCGAATTCCATGGCTTCCGACGTGGCTATGAAAAGGACTTATCACTTACTCGGGTGGGCTGCGCGGGATTGCAGCTGTCACGGCAGATCGCGTAGAAATGGTGAAATTCGGTTAGCTAACGGAACCTCAACCACGTCGCATTTTGGGATCAATGCCTCGGTGATGATAGGTCAGAATCGACATCTTATCGCGGTCCGTTCCGAACGTCCATGTTTTCTATGTCAATTTAAACTTTCTCCGGTGCTTTGAAAATCCTTCGATTCCCTACCATCCCACCCATCCGACGACAATGAGCCTCTCATAGGATTTCGGCCTGCCCGACGACTACCCCTTCGCCACTCGGCCAGGGCTAACATTTTAAGAAACACAATATCATGATTTCTACAAGCCGATTCGTAAGCCATTATTAGTAGGTGAAACGAGACGTCATCCATACTGCGATCATATGAAAAGGATCAATGGGAAAGGGGCGGCCGATTAGTCATTGGGGCCGGAGACTGCATACTTCCCTGTGGAATGACTGTCTGGGTCTCGCAGCTTTTACAGTTGTAAGAAGGGACCACGTACGCTTTCGGGTTGTATACGACTTGAGAACGAAACCAGTGAATGACTGGCACGCGAGACTCCAGAGTATAACCGTACAAGGAACACCGGGGTGTGAAGGAACCGCATACAACTTCGGCGCCCCTCACTGAGGGCGCGGGGGAGCCGTGGGCAAGGAATGGGCTTGATGGAATATCTGGAGATTTGGCGAATGTAAGCCCATCAAAGGCTTCAGGTCTCCAGAGACGCGGACGAGCTAGAGCGTGGAAGGCACGAGAAGCGCGGGGCCTGTACCACCGAAGAAGAGCAAGTATTCGAGAGCACAGTCGTTCAAGAACCGTCAACGTGTACGGCAGGCTGAGTGTTTGCACGACTGGCGGCGCCAACACTTTATTCAGAAAAAAGAATGTTCACATGAAATAGGTAGGTGCTGAGTACAAATGTAACTTACCCTACTCACAAAGCTGCCTCCAATCCAAATATGCCTTCTCCTATGAAGCATATACATCTGACGGAATTCTTTGACGAGATAGTAAGAGGCTCAGCAATGTGCTATTGCGCCCGGAAGATTTGAATCTGGAAATGCCCCGGAGGTGGTGTCCACGGCATGTCATTGGCTTTCGGGGGCCCTGTCGTGGCTTGTACATTAGTGCTGACTTGGATAACCCCGGGCCGTATTTATAGGCATGTAGTTTCGACACGAATTTTCCTATTTGTTTTTCTACTCGCCCTGGTTTCCTCTTATGCTACCAATGAACCCGGGGGGTGGTGGCTATCGTACTGTCCAGGTATGGCTGGCTTTTTCTTCAACTAATACTACGATACGGGTGCACTACTCGACTCGAGGGGTAGGTGAATACCGTGACCTACCTACCTACCCAACCATGTTTAGGGTACTACCGAGGTTGGACTGCATGTGAGCCATCCATACCTACCGTTCGGTACCCACACGACGTCGACTATATATATCACCGCACGGCAATGGACATTCCAGCCACGCGCGTCGATATCAGCCAAGCAAGCAAGCAAGTCCTGCAAAGCATTAGGGGTGTGTATACGTGCGTTCTGTAGTTGTGCTGACGTTCGTTGGTCTGTCTGGCTTGGAATTTGTATGCATTGGGCTTGACTGCCGTCTCGGTACTTGACCAATTGGGATATAACTACCCCAGGGTAGGTAGCAAGCCCTGGAGCAAGACTCAACGGCATGCATACATAGTTAAATTGACCGACCGTGGAGACCAGCTCTCCACCCAGCTTGAGCCGTGATCCTAAGTGATAAACCCCCCATAGACCCCATCTTCCCAACTACTCTACACTGCCCACACGTTTGTTTGTCCTTCATTCTAGCTAGGCTTAGGTTCAATACTATAGTTAATATCTTAGATCTATCTCTCTTTGCTAGTCGTCGGGGATACGCAGGAAGATAGAATTGCGGATGATAAATACTAGGTATGATAGGGAGCATGGCTCTACCACATGGTATGGTCACCATGTTTGTGTAGGGGATCCCCTGATTCGCTGTGCTGTCGTCGTTGGAGCTATTGTTATAGAAGAAGTAGGTTGTTTCCTTGTGAGAGGCGTTGCTTAGGTCTATGCCTAGGTTAAAGGGGGAGGGGCGAGGTTAGGGGCAGACAGCAGCAGCTGTTATTAGGGATATAAGGGCTGTCAGTCCGTTTATTTTATTTTTAGACCTACTTAGAAATCAAGTAATTTCTTCTTTATTCCCTCTTATTTATCTTAAAATTAACCACCCTACTTACTTAACCTCTCTACCCTTAAGCCCTACCTATACACTAGAGCTTATTAGTACAAGAGATCGGAGATTCACACCAGAAAAAACAGAGGGTATACTAGTATATTGTTAACCCCCTATACTACAGCTAATTAGAGTACCCTATTTAACCTTACCCTATAAGTATACTATCCACACTAAGTATATTTTATACCCCCAACTTATAGACCTACTATTCCTCCTTTAACCACCTAATAATACTCCCTTACTAACTACCCACTATATATAATATTAACTAGATCTTCTTATAATTATTTTATTATTAAAAATATATCTTTATAAGTTATAATTAAATTTACTAGTATTATAGCTATAATATAGATCCTTAACTATATCTATCTTAAGATATAGTAGTAGATAAATTATCTTAAGTAGAATACTAATATTATTATTATAAATAGATATTAATTAGTACTTTTTAATCCTCTTAACTTCTTATAATTTTTTTATAATAGATATAAGACTTATATTAATTTTAAGGCTAACTTAGATAAAGTTATAAAATTTATAAGATTTCTAATAATAACCTAAAGGTAGAATAATAAAAGTATCTTAAATATATAGATATAGATATAGATATAAATATAGATATAAAATTTTCTCTAAATATAGATATAAATATAAATATAATATTTTATATTTATATCTAAATATATAAATATAAATATAAAAGATATAGATATAAAATATAGATATAGATATAATATTTATATCTAAATATTATATTTATATTTAGATATTATATTTATATCTATATTTATATTTATATTTTATATTTATAATAAATATAAAATAATAACTTTTTATTTAATACTTATTTAACTACTTATTTAATTACTTATTTAATTACTTATTTAATTACTTATTTAATTATTTATTTAATTAGTTACCTTATTATTTATCTAAGATAAATAATATTAGTTTTTAAAATTAAATAAATTTTAAATCTTAATTAAATTATAAATTATCTTATATTATTATTTTAACTTTTTATATAACTTATTAAATTTTTATTTAACTACTTAGTTAACTATTTACTTCTTTATATAATTAGAAGATATAATTTATATATAAAGGTTTTATTAAATTATTATATAACTTATTAAGTTAAAAGTTCTTATTTAACTATTTATTTAACTATTTATTTCTTTATATAATTAAAAGATATAACTTATATATAATATTATATTATAAAAAAGTAAAAAGAATTAAAAATATAATATATAAAAATATATATATATAAAAATAAGAAGTAAAATACTACTTTAAGTTAGAGTATAAATAGACTTATTAGGATTTAAACCTAAATTCTTCTAATTTCTTAAGAAGATTATAGCTATTAAACTATAAATCTTTAAATTATATTCTAACCTAAGATAATTAAAAATTAAAAGATATTAACTATATATAAAGGTAAGAAGAGTATTTTTTATTAAGTTTTAATAAATAATATTAATTAAATATATAAATCTTTAAATATTAACTTAATAAGAAAAGTAGAGTAATAAAAATATCTTAAATATATAAATATAAATATAAATATAAATATAATATAATATATTTTAATTTTTTAAATTTCTTTTAAATTTTAATAATAAATCCTTTATAATATTATTATTTTTTTACTTTAATCTTATTTAATAAATAAATATATTTTATATATTATTTTTATATATAATATTAAAAATTAATAATTTTAAATTAATAATTATTAATTTTAAATCTTTTTAATTTAAATTAATTTTAAAAGAACTTAATATATAAAAGTTATATATATAAAACCTATTAAATATAAATTATAAGTTATTTATTAATTATTTAGTTTAGTTTATTAATAAAAAAATTAATTTATATAATTAAAGAAAATAGTAAAAACTATTA
This sequence comes from Diaporthe ampelina, assembly GCA_023522825.1. Lineage (NCBI taxonomy): Eukaryota > Fungi > Ascomycota > Sordariomycetes > Diaporthales > Diaporthaceae > Diaporthe > Diaporthe ampelina. Next base: position 16,928 of record JAMFTM010000084.1, on the reverse strand, counting down.
TTTATTTTAATTATAATAGTATTATTAGGAATTAAATTTAGATCTTTAATCTTATTTATTAGAATTTTAATTATTAAATTATAATATCTTTATAAATTTAAATAAATAATAATCTCTTAATTCTCTTAATACTCTCTTATATAAGGAGTTAAATAAGTTATTTTAAATATATTTCTATTTTTAATTATAATATTAGAGTTTAATTATATTATATTTAAATTTATAAAAATATATATTTATATAGAAATTTTAAAGTTAGTAATTTAAATAACTAAATAATTAAATAACTAAATAACTAAATAACTAAATAACTAAATAACTAAATAACTAAATAACTAAATAACTAAATAACTAAATAACTAAATAACTAAATAACTAAATAACTAAATAACTAAATAACTAAATAACTAAATAACTAAATAACTAAATAACTAAATAACTAAATAACTAAATAACTAAATAATTAAATAACTAAGTAACTAAATAACTAAATAACTAAATAACTAAATAACTAAATAATTAAATAATTAAATAACTAAATAACTAAATAACTAAATAACTAAATAACTAAATAACTAGATAACTAAATAATTAAATAACTAAATAACTAAATAACTAAATAACTAATAACTAAATAACTAAATAACTAACTATTTAAAAAGTTAATTACTATTATCCCCTTCTTTTAATTTTATTTCTAATATATCTTTTTCTAATTTTATTTTTAAATCTAAATATTTTTTAATTCTTAATAGTTTTTTCTCTACTTTAATATATTTTAATATTAATAATTTCTTCTTAATATTATTTTATAACCTTATATATTTATTAATAATAATATTTATACTATTATTAAAATTATTTTTTATTATTATAGATATTATTAGAATATTTAAATATTTAAAGGCTAAAATTAATAAATTAGAATAAGAAGTCTTATTAACTTCCTACTATTTTAATATATTAAGCTAATAAGTAGACTAATTAATATAAAATAAATTAAGGTTATAATAAATAGTTTAAATAACTTATATTAAATAGTTTTTAAATTTCTTTAAAATATTTATTTATTTCTACCTCTAAATTATATTTAATATCTATATCTTCTATAATATTTAATATAAAGATTAAGCTTAATATAGATTTTTCTTTAAGTTTTTTATCTTTTAGTTTTTTAGATAAGATAGAAGGTTAAGTTAAATCTATAAATATATTTATTTTAGGAGTAATAAAAGAATTAGGTAGTATTTTAATTTCTTTCCCTTTTTTCTTATTATCTTTATTATTTTTATATATTTTAAATTAAATTAATATTTAAAATAAAAAATTAAGTAATTATAATTTAATACTTACTATTTTAATTCTTCTAATATTAGATCTTTTATATATAATATAGATTCTTAATTAATTTTTAATATTTCTTATATATATAGTTAATTATTTTAAAGGTCTAATAATATTATAAATATATAGACTTTATATTATTTAATAACTTTATTATTTTAAGTAAAGTTAGTTAAAAAATAATTATTTAATTTATTTAATCTTATATTAATAGTATTTTTAAAATAAGGTAAATAAGGATATAATAAAACTTAAGGAATAAATATTAATATTAAATATAGTTTATAACTTAATTAAGGTTAAATATACTTATATTATTTTTTAAACCCCTATTCTTTTTAGTTATATATAAGTTTTTAAAATCTAATAATATCTTATATATCTTTTTAATAAGAGGTAGAACTAAACTTAATATAAGATATTTTCTTCCTTAAAATATAATAGTAGGCTTATAGAATACTAATAATATATTCTTTAAATCTTTAATTTAATTTTACTCTTTTTTATATATATTTAATTTCCTTAAAATACTATAATTAAAGTCTCTAATTAGTTAATTAATAGGGTCTTTAAAATCTAAAGTTATATTTATTATCTTATATAATAAATTCTAATAAGTATTAATATCTAATAAGATATTAAGTTATTAGTATATAATTATTATATAAAATTATATAGTTAGGAAATTAAATATATACTTAGTAGAATTAGGGTTTAATTTTTATTAATAAGAATATATTCTTTTATTTTATATTTTTCTAATATTTCTAACTAATATTTTTTAATTTATTTATTTTATTTAATAATTATTATAACTTATTATATTTTATTAAGTAGGCCTATTAAATAATATTAATTAATTAAAATAAAATAATATAAGTATATAATAAATAATTAAATATAAATACCTAATAGTTTATTAAAAATTTATTCTTTTTTAGTTAAAGTTATAGTTTCTTATTTATCTAAATTTCTACTAAAAATAGTAGATAATTCTATTTCTTTTAATTCTTTATTATTAATAATACTTTTATTAAAAGAATTAATTATAGCTTTAATAGCTAAATTTAAAGTATAAATTATATATTATATATTATTATTAAAGTTTATATTATAATTAAGTAGATATTTTATTTTAAATTTATTAATAAATATATTATTATTAGATCTATTATCTTATATAATACTAGTAAATAATTAATATATATATTAAGTAAATAAAGGATATATATATTAATATATAAAATAATTATATATATACTTATTAATTAATAATATTAAAATCTCTAAGGGAACTAGAATATTATTTTTAAATATTTTATATATATATACTTTATTATAAGTTTTATTTAAAAATTTAAACTTTATTAAATAAGTTAATAATTAAATATATTAAATATATATAATAAGATTATTTAAATACTTATTAGTTAATAATTAAATTTTAAATCTTTATTAATAAAATTTATAATAACTTTTAAATAACTATTTAAGTTAATAGAAGATTATATATTAAGTTATATAGAAATCCCTTTATTATTTTTAATTTATTTTTTAATTATATTTTAATATCTTAAATAGTATTATTATAAGAAATTTATAAATATATTTATAGTTTCTTATAATATAATTTAAGAGCTTTATTATTAAATATTAAAATTAATATAAATAAACTTATAATAATTAAGAGTTATAATAGAATAAATTTTTATTTATTTAAATAATTAGTTAAATTAGAAAATATTAGTAAAGATAAAATATTAAAAAATAAATTATTAGCTAATAAAAAACTAATAATTTTCTTAAAATATATCTTATTATTAATAAATATATATATTAGAGAATATTATCTTTTTTTTTTATTTTTACTAAAAAACTCTAAAATAAATAATTAACTACTTTTTAAGAATTAAAATCTAATATAATAGTATTAAGATTATATTTTTACCTTAATATAAGTTAATATAAATTATAATTATAATTTAAATTAAACTATTTAATTAACTTATAATTTATAAGTTTTTCTTCTATTTTTTTATTATATATTATTTATAAATATTTATTCTTATAATATATAAGTCTATAAGAACTAATTTAAAACTTAATAGCTTTATAATTAATTATATAGTTATAATTAAGTATAATATATTTAAATATTATTCTTCTTTTTATTAAATAGTTAATATCTAATAGTTTATAAGTAAATAATTTATTTTTTAATAGATAGGATTAAAGAGGTTTAAAAATAAAGCTTAGTTAATTTTCTTTTTTATTTTTAAATTTTTTATCTTTTTTATAAGGTTTTTTAAATTCTTTATCTTTTTTATTAAAATTTTTAAATATATTACTTATAATATTATTATTACTATTAGTATTATAATTATTATTATTAGAATCTAAATCTTATATATTTTATATATTAAATAAAGTAGAAAGATTAATAATAAAAAAACTAAAAGAATTTATATTTATATATATTTTATAAATATAAATAAGTTTAATAATAAGATATAATAGATATTTTAATAAAAGTTATAATATTTAGATTATTAGATAAATATAGAAGTTAAAATTACTTAAAGAGTTTAATACTTCCTATTTATAAAATTTTAATTATAATATTTAATTAATATTAAATATTTACTTTATTATTAAATTATTAATATTATTAATAATAATTAAAGATTTAAAGATTTAAGTATTTAAAAGTATATAATTTATAAGTTTAAATATTAGAGAAATAAGAATTTAAAATATTAAAAATTTAAAGGTTTAAAAGTTTAATATTAAATATTATTAATATATTTAAAAATATATAAATTATAAGTTTAAAAGTTTATAAGTTTAATAATTTAGTAGTTTAATAATTTAGTAGTTTAATAGTTTAATAGTTTATAATTTAATAGTTTAATAATTTAATAGTTTAATAGTTTAATAGTTTAATAGTTTAATAGTTTATAATTTAATAGTTTAATAGTTTAATAGTTTAATAGTTTAATAGTTTAATAATCTAATAGTTTAATAATTTAATAATTTAATAGTCTAATAGTTTAATAGTTTAATATAAATATATAAGTTTAAAAGCTTTAAAGTTAGATACTTAAAGATATTAAATAATCTTTATTATTAAATATATTTATTAAGTATCTTATAATATTATTAGTTTATAACTTTTATTTATATAAAGAAAGACTTTATTTTTCTATTTATCTTATTTATTTTAACTTATTTCTATTATATTACCTTATTATATAACTCTTTTTATTACCTTATATATATATATATATATATATTATATATCTTAAATTTATTTAATTATATTAAATAATTTTTTAATATTATTAACTTATTATCTTACTTAAGAAATTTATAAATAACTAATACCTTATTATAAATAATAAAATAAATAATAAAATAAATAATAAAATAAATAATAAAATAAATAATAAAATAAATAATAAAATAAATAATAATAAATAATAATAAATAAATAAAAAAGAAGATAATATTATTATTATTCTTAATAACTTTATTATTATAAAGCTTATTAGTAATTTTATACTTATAAATATTAAGGAAATCTTATATAATAGAGTAATATATATAATATATAATAATATTACTTTTAACTAAAAGTTAAAAAACTTATATTTAATTAAGAAGAATATTTATAACTATTTATTATTTATATTAATAATAATATATATATAGTTAAACCTTCCTTTAATTAAATAATTATATAACTAATATATTATTTTTATATATTTTAAAGATACTAATTATATTATAAATATTAAAAAAATAAGGAGAAAAGAAGAATTTAAGAAAGAATTATAAGTTTTATTTTATTATTCTTATATATTTAAATAGTTTTAAAACTTTTAAAAGAAAAAAATAATAATTAAAAAAAAATAAAAAAATATATAAACTTAAATATTTATTTTAAAGTTATAAACTAAAAAACTCTAATTCTATTTAAATACTAATTTATAATATAATACTTTTTATCTTAGTAATATTTATAAAGACTTTAACTCTAAGCTATATTAAATATTTTACTATATTTTATAATAAATATCCCCTTATTTACTTAAATTTTTTTATTCTTCTTTTTCTTCTTCTTTTTCTTAATAAGCTAATATTTTTTAGTATTAAAATATATTAGGGTTAAAAATATAAAAAAAACCTATAAGTAAAGAGTTTAAAAATATCTCTTATAAAGAATCCTTATAAGTTAAGGTTATTTCTTACTTATAAGGATAAATATTAAGTATAAGTTTTATATTTATTAATTTCTTAATCTTAAACTAGAATTAAAAAGACTTAAAAAAAATTATTAATAAAAATAGAATAAAAATAAAGAAATAAAGAAATAAACTTACTTAAAAAATATTATTAAAGTCTTTATTATTAAGATATTAAAAAAAATATTATTAAATAGAGAAAAAAAAAGACTATTAAATAATATATATTTTAAGGTTAATAACTTTATTTATATTATTCTCTTATTAACTAGTATCTCTATAATTTTAAGAGATTACTTTAAAAGTAGTATTTAGAGCTTAGGTTATTTAGTTTAGATAAAATAAGAGGTTATTAAGGGGTTAATAGAAGTCTATTTAATAAAGATTAGATTTAGTTATATATAGTAAATAGAGTATATTAAATAAAGAAAGAATTTAAGAGAGAAATAGAGGAAAATATCTTATTATTTATTTTTTCTCTTTATAATACTTATTTATTATAATTTTAGTAATTATATTTATCTACTAATAATTTTATATAAAGAATATAATATTTAGAAAGTTAAATTCTTACTTAAATAAGAGGAAGAGATTTAAAAATAAAGAGAATTAAGAGAAAAAGAGAATATATTAAAGTTTATTTCTTATAAAACTAAAGAATACTAATATTTTATATAACTATTAAATTAAGCTAAAATTCTAAAGTATATTAATATAGTTTTTATTATTCTATATTATATATTATAGTATTTATTTTTACTAATAATATAAAGATTAAAGGTTTTAAAAACTAGTAGATAATTAAATAATATAATATTAATATAAATTAAATCTTAAAATATCTTATTAATTAGCTTATTTTATTAAGGATTTTATTAAATATAATATATATATATATTTATTATAAGAAAGAAAATAAAAAGATATATAAATTTATTAAATTATATTAAAAATATATTATATTAATTAGATTCTTAAATATAAGACTTATTATTAAAGTTTTCTAATAAAATCTTTAGCTAAAATACTAATTAATATAATATATTAATATAAATATATAGAAATAACCTTTAAAAATTATATTAGCTTACTACTTAAAGGGGTAAAAAAAGTTTAAATTTATTAACTTATTATTATTATTTTTATATTTTTTTAAAGATTTAAAAAAAAATATTTTAATATTCTTATATAAATAAACTATAAAAAGTTATAATATAATTATATTTATTTTTAATATAGAGATTATATATACCTTAAAGATTAATATATAAATATATACTAATAAAAGTATATACTTAATAGTTAAATATATTTTAATAAAAAACTTTTTCTTAATATTTTTTTTAATATAAATTAATTATATTAATATAAGAATATAATAATAGAAATATAAGTTTATATCTTTTCTTATTAAGTTAATATTTTATTTTATTATTTATTATATTATTTATATACTTATTTATTTATTTTATATAAATATATAAGTATAATATTTTTTTAATAATTTTATATATAAAATATAAAATATATAATATTTTAAAGTATTTTTATAATATTTATATATTAATAAATAGTTCTATTATTAGTAGTTAAAGATAAGTAGTAAAAATTAAAAATAAGGAAAAAGAAGTAAGTTAGTTTTTATAAGAGGGCTTCCTTATTATTAAGGGACTATAATTTATTTTAATTATTAATAATATTATAATTTAGTAGTTAAAATTCTAATAATTAAGATTAGAGACTTAGGTTTAATTCCTAATAGTATTATTATAATTAAGATAAATTATAGTTTTTTATTATTTTTTTTAATTAAGTAAATATATAATTAAATAGAGAAAAAAATCTATTATTTAATTATATATTTTTAATATTTTTATATTTTATATTTATATATTATATTTAAATATAATATATAAGAAAAGATTAAATATATATTTAAATAAGTTTTAAATTAAAATCTTTATTAAAAAGTTAAATAAAAAGTTAAATAAGAAATTTTTAATTATATAAGTATTTATATAAGTAATTAAATAAGTAGACTTAAAATAGTTAATATTAATTATATAAATATTTTTATAAATATATAAGTAAATTATTTTAAAAGTATTTTAATAATTAAATATTTTATAATATTAAGTATATTATTTATATTTATATTTATATTTATATTTAATATCTAATATATTATATATTTAGATATAATTATTTAGTATTTAAATATAAATATAAATATAAAATATTAGATATTAATTTAGTATTTATTTTAATTATTAAATAATATTATTAAAAAATATAAATTTTTTAAAATTTAATAATATATAAATTATACTTTAAATATTTATTAAATAATATTAAAAGACTCTAAAAAATATTAAATATAAAGGCTTACTTATATAAGTAAGTTTAAATTATAGTATATAAAGAGTTTAACTTATAAATTTTTATAAAGAAGTATTAAGCTATCTAGCCTTATATTATAATTTAATAGTTATAATACTAATAATTAAGATTAGAGATTTAGAGTTTAATTCCTAGTAGTATTAAGGTAATAGTTTAATATTTTATCTTTTATTTTTTTTAATTAAGTAAATATATAGTTAAATAAATAAAAAAATCTATTATTTAATTATATATTTTTAATATTTTTATACTATATATTTAAATAAAATTTAAAATAAAGATTTTATTAGAAATTTAAATAAGGAGTTAAATAAAAAGATTTAAATTATATAAATAGTAAGTACTTATATAATTACTAATTAGTTAATTAAATAGTTTTATAAATAGTAAAATAAATAATTATATAAATATTTATATAAATAGTTAAGTAAATCTTTTTAAAAATATTTAAATAGTTAAGTATTTTATAATATTAAGTATATTATTTATATTTATATCTATATTTATATTTAAATATTAGATACTTATATCTAGATATATAATTTATTAGATATTAGATATAGATATAATAATATTATAGATATAAATATAAATATAAATATAAGAAAAAAGCTAGATATAAATATATATATAAATATAGTATTTTATATCTAATATAGATATAAGATACTAGATATTAAATATAGTTACTACTCTACTTAAAGGTTAGAACTAAATTAGATAGTCTTAATATATAGTTATAACTACTAGTAATTTTTAATTATTATAATAATTAATACTATAATAATTAAAGTAGGTTATAAATAGAAAATATTAGCCTATATAATAAAGGTAATAAAAGAAAAATAAAAGCTTATAATTTAAGAGAGTATATATATTTATTATAGTTTTTAAGAAGTTAGTAAAGCCTAATATAATTAAGTAAGGCTAATAGAAGCTTAGTATAACTTTCTTACTTATATTATTAAGAATCCCTTAATAATAAAGCTAAAGAAGCTTAAGTAAGTACTTTAATAATAATATTTTAATATTCTTATAAGACTAAATATAATAAAGGACTAGTTAGTAGGTTAGTATAAGGAGAAGTAAGAAATTTATATTCTAATCTAAGTCTTATTAGATCTACTTAAAAAAAAAGGATATTAATACTACTTTACTACTAATAAGAAGAATTATATAATAGGTATTTTTTAATATATAAATAAGTAAATAGTATAGATCTAAGAAAATTACTTTATATAGTCTTTCTTACTTAATTATATATATATAATAAATAATAAGAAGATATTATACTTCTAAGATACTTATATAACTTATATAAGGAAGAACTTATCTCTATTCTAAGGTATTATTAATAGTAAGAAGAAACTTAATTTCTAATAGCTTCTTAAATAAGCTTATAAACTTCTTTATTATTATTAAGCTAATAATCTAATATTATTTATAACTAACTATAATATTACTTTAATTAATACTCTTAGTTATAAATTCCTTTAAATATATTACTAACTATATATCTTTTATATTAATATAAATATTACTTTAAATATTAAAAAGAAGTAGAAGAAGTTATAAATAATAAGAGAAGAGGAGGATAAATTAAAAGATAAAATTATTAAGATAGAAGATAAGAAATTACTTAATAGATTTAGAAGAAATAAGGCTATAATACCTATAAGGATCTCTAATTTAAAGAATATCCCCTATACCTATTAGGCTCTATTTAACCTACTTAAAATTATAGAGTTCTTAATAAATTATTAGATTTATAAGATAGCTTAATAGTACCTTTAAGAGAAGTTTATAAATTAAATAATAATTATTAATTATTTTAAGACTTAATATATTAATAAAAAAGAGAAGATTATTATTAAATAAGTTATATATAAGATTTATAAGATTCTTAATTTTAACTTATATATAATTTCTTTTATAAAAGCTATATATTATAAATTAAAAGTTTATTTTAATTATAAGATAGGAAATATTTTATATTTAATTAAAGTTATTAATAAGATAATTAGTAATAGTTCTTATATTCTATATATTAAGAAAATCTACTAAAAGATATATTCTTTAGAAAAGTTTAATAAGTAGAAATAGTTTAGTAAGTTTCTACTTTAAGTTTTATAAATAATTCTTAACCTTCTTATAATAATAAGAAGTTAAATACTATATATAGTTAAAAAGTAGATCCTATAAGGTAACTACTTATTAATTATATATAATTATCTTATTTATATTTAATATAGCTTACCTTATATAAATTACCTTATAAATAGGTATAATATTAAGTTACCCTTAAAGAAGAAGAATATTTATAAGTTTTATTAGCTAGATTATAATTTCTTACTTAAGAATTCTCTTCTTATAATCTACTTACCTATAAAGATTACTATTATAAAGGAAAGATCTTATAATAAGAGTATATTTAGTATATAAAAAAAAGGAATTCTTACTAATTATAAGAAAATAATATTAGATAAGAAGATAACCTTAATAATAACTAGTTTAAATAGTAAGATAAGTAATAAAATAAGAGTAATAATAGCTTTTATATAATATATTAACTTAGTATTTAAGTAGAATAATAAGACCCTCTAGTTCCTTAATAAGAAGGACTCCTATAATAAGAAGAACTAGTAAGAAGTAATCTAATAAGATAAGTAATTAGAAGAAGGGCTTATAAAGCTAGTTACTTATTAACTTTTAAAATAATAATTTATAATTATAACCTTACTAATAATAATAATTATAATATTTAAGCTAATAGTTAAGAAGTATTATATAAGTACTTATAAGATAGTTAACTAGCTATTATAAGTAGACTTAATTATAGAGAACCTTATTAATAATAAGAAGGAAATTTAAAAGGAGATTTAGATACTTAGATTAATTAAGGAATATCCTAATAGATAAAAGAAATAGTAAAATACTAGAGGAGAAGAAATAATAGAGGTAAGTAGAAGTAATAATAATAGTATTTATATATAGTAATAGATATATAGTTAATAACTATATATTATAGATTTATATGGTGAATAGGTGGTATAAAATAATGTTAGTATATAGGGGGTGTACTTATATTGGTGTACCCTCCGTTTTTTCTGGTGCGAATCTCCGATCTCTAGTATAAAACGTGCTTTATTGGATCAACTCCAGGGCTTGGAGTCTATGGGCAGGTGAGCTGCTCGTGGAATAGTGCAGTTTGGTCATGCAACGATGTGAGTAAGAGCCTGGCTTCATTTCTGGGCACTTGCGGGGCTCGAGGCATCCCAAAAATCACCACAAGTCTAAACGCCATCTCTCTGGCCGGACTGCTAACATCAATTTCAACAGGATGAAGACTCCATATATCCTTCGTCGTTCCATGCGATTGCTTCGTCGGCCCAGTCTCTTACCATGAACTGCAGCTATTATTAGTAGCCCCCGGGTATGGACCCCTTGGATACAAATTTCGGGCTAGTAATTTTATTTTGACAAATTGAGCGTGGTTATCGAAGCTGCGATTTGCTAATTTTGGGGAATCCTGGTTAATAAACATATAAAATCCATTTGCATCGTCGTATGGTGGACGAAACACTAATAGGAGTGTACCTAGAAGGGTAAGAGTAGGTAGACTAGGATAAGACGCTGGCATTAATATGTTGCTAGAAAGCTAGGCCTTAAAGTCCCATGCTACTGAGTTCCTGCGGTTTGGAGCAAAAGTCCTGGGCCTCCTCATTTACTCTCCCCATGTGTTTGTTGAATGTTGTGAAGGCTACATGATGGCTCAGTGGCCAGATCGGGACATCCGAGAAGGATTCCAAGCCAGGGGCGAGCCCCTGCTTGCCGAATCTCTTGATACTAGCTCACAATGACCAGTGATGTCTTCTTCTTGTTGCATTGGCGTCCACACGCACAGGTCAAAGGTCCCAGTGCGTTGTTCGAAATCAGCCTGTGAAGACTCGCTTTTCATCTGCATTCGTCATATTTGAGGGTTCTATTTACGTGTATCTCAGACTATATAGAAGGTGTGGTCCCCGCTGCGCTCGTCAAAACTCCAAGCAGGCAAATCTCGCTCGTTCCCGAGCTGTTGAAGCATGTTCAATGTGATATCACGTCTCCAGAGCGATGGGAGGTGATCCAAAGTACCAAGACGCTCAAAACGCCCCATGCTCGCATCCACCGATCTCAAGATGAGACCTGATGCACGTTTGTATCTCTCCATGTATTTTGAACGTCGGTCCCAGTCCAGCCCAACTTCTATACTGTGTTCTGTTGAGTCTGGCGCGACTTTAATGATGGCAAAGTAGAGCGTTGATGAATCAACCTCTGCAACAAGGTCCTTTATGCGGTCAAACGTACCCTTGACAGTAGGGAATGTGGAAGAGTCATCACCATACTTAATCTCACACAATGGGTACGGATAGAATCTGGGAGACTCCAGACCCATTTCGTCTTCCCGTTGCCGCGGGGCTCGGCGGCAAGATCTTAATATTCCTCGCAGCCGGACCTCTACCACAGGCGACGCGAGAGGCCCGAAGACGTCTTCATTTAAAATTTCATCATTATGGCTCTCTCCGCCATCCATATGCGAAGACAGTGGGAGGGACGTCTTCCGATGCCTTATGAACTGAGCTGATGCGGTGTTTTGAAACATGGACGGGTTCCATCGGATAATAAGGTCGGAACTCAGTGTGCTAACTACCCCATCAGCGGCTGCCCATGAGAAGGTTGGTGTGTAATAATGTGATGGATAGTCATGACATCCCTCCGTGCCGCCCTTGCCTTCGCGTAGCCAAAGTAAATTTCGGGGCAAGTACTTTGCCCAGAGGCCAGCGACGTACTGATCTTCGACCACCGAGCGCAGTTTCCTCGCGATTCCAGAAATCGCGACAAGTTTGTCTGATTGGTCGGTCAGGTCGCATCCGGAGTATTGCCGCACAACCCTCTTCCAATCTGCTTGGTCCCAAGCCTGGAAGTTGGGGCGCTTCATAGTCTCGCTCGCTTGACCTGCATCTGGACCCTCGCCTCGCTGATGTAAGTAAATCACAGGGTAGGATCGATCGTCCCTTTGCAACAAGTTGGAAGCTATCCTCTCGCATTTCCATTGTTGATTGCATTCCCATGAGATTTGCCGAGGTGAGAAGTGCAGTACACGGGGAGCTAGCAGACGCTCCTGCAATACCCATCCGCGGCTGTTCAGCGGCGACGTGGCGATTATCTCAAGCGGTTCGGTACGAGGCACGATATAGCCCCTGAGCAGGCCACGACCCCGCTGAGATGACGTGCAAATGGTATCGGAAGCCCCCATATCACTGGACCCTATTTCTTCCACTGGAAATGGGGCAACGAAAGGCGGTGATCGCTTGAAGAAAAGTCCATTAGATTCGTCACCCCAGTCAGCTGAGATGTTGCAAAGCGAGTTAGTATACACATCAGCCATCGTGGCAGACTCTCGTCGCCAATCCTCGCCGCCGTCGCCGTCCTGGATAATACACAGTGAATCGATCCAGACATACTGAACATTCATACGCTGAGCAACCATTAGGGCATCTTGAAAAGTCTTTCGTAATATAGAGATTGGCCTGCCATCTTGGAAGCCTGATAGGCTTTCTGTAGTGAGCTTTTCAAAGGTACTTTTACCCCACCGATGGCTTAGTGTGATATATCCGTGACTAGGTGTGAACGAAATTGAGTCTGAACGGACCACCCTAAACCTGTCATTGGGAAGCCATTCGACTAAACGAGTTGGGTACCAGTTTATGTTGATGTTTGCTAAGCACTGATGTTGCTCAGAGCACTCCTGCATCCATGCCTCAACTGTGGCCCAAGCCTCCAATGATGCAGTGTTGGAGGAGACATCTCGGGGCATCCCCATTGCATTGAAATCTAGGTCTAATGAGAAAAGGGTCTGCCACGTAATGTCAGGGCGAGGATTGGCATACCTTCCAGAGGGACGAACACGGGGCAAGGAAGCCATGGGCTCGAGAAGAAGTTGTCTTGAATCATCATCCATAGAATCTTGATCGGCCTGCTGTAGGCGCTCAGGTGTAGAGGAACATAGTGCTCGTACGAAGGGTTCAATAGCGCATAAGCCTCCCAGGAATCCCTCTCAGGTGCGAAGGGTTCTAGCCCCATGTCGGTAAATGATATCCACCGGGATTCGCTCTCATTGCGCCTAATGAGTTGTTTCCATTTTGCCTCGAGCTCTTCTTCAGACATAAATTGAAAGGTTGTCTCGTTAACGGCAAGGCCACCCGGGACTTCGTTCTCAGCTAGATGCTTGAGCCCGGCTACTTGCTTCATGCCTTCATATTCGTTGACGCTGAGGCACGAGATGAGCCATGAGCAGATGTAGCAGTGCATATTGGCTGCTTCTATCAAATCTTTTGGGCTGCTGTGGTGAGGATATAATTGCTCGGGCTCCAGATTGCTTCTTGTGAGCACAGACAAACATGCCTGGCAAAAACGGGATGGTGGGCTGTTGCCCTCCACCCACGAGGATTCTTCAATGGGTCCGTCCATCGCGCGCGCGGTACCTATGCGGTTTTGAAAGCAGATATGTCCCAATGAAAGGTTCGTTCTCGGGGTATCGGTTGTGCTGTGCGTAGTGGCCTGGTAGCGGGTAGGTGCAGGTGAACTTCTTCCAGCTGGAGGGGAGAATGAGCACATATGTTGACAGAAACATCGCAGCATGAAGAGGGCACCACTCACAAAGCTTGCAATCGACAGGGGTGCTGCGGCACAGCACAGTGACGGTCATATATACTGCTTGGTACTGTGGGGGTGATTGCCATTTAAAACCATGCCTCCCTAACCCGGAGGCCTAGTATGAAAAGGCTTCAAGTGACACGAATCCTACTACTGCCGGCAAGAAGGACCGCTCGGCCAAAAGACCAGAATTTCAAGTCGACACTTGAAAGACCAAGCAGTATATAAGACCCAACGGCACCGTACCGTAACATCAAGTCATATTCATACACGCACGTTCCACCACTGAGACCAACCTGGGAGAGCGCCGACTGTCACAGCGTTGGTAGGTTACTCAAGGTTGTGAATTCATTGTTGCACGAAGAGGGAGAAGGTCCAAGAGCTACGAGCCGGTGGCGAAGCCGCGGCGTTTATATAAAGTGGGCCAGTGGGTACGTGATACTGATAGCTAAAACACGTTATTAAACTCGTGCCTAATCTTTATATAGTAAGAACAGGCAACCAAAAGCACATAAGTGCCTCTGGAGGAGCGTTCTGCAAGCCCTCCGAAGGAGGGCTTTAGTGTATAGAAAGGTCCTAAGAAAAGGAGGATAAAGGAGAGAAATAGGGGATAAAAGTCACCTAAAAGGGAATGTTTCTTAAGAATAAGGACAATTGATTTTTAGAAAGGTCTAAAAATAATATGAGGAAGACCCTTCTTATAGGTGTAATAAAAGGTAAGACTACTAGGCCCTCGCCTTAGACTGCCCGGCTAAAAGACTATAATAACTAATTTACCTATTAGTTATTTCCTAATAGTATATAAGAGGGTGTTATACCGTCATCACCCCCCCTAAGGCCTCCTATAGAGCTTTAGGTATAAAAAGGGGAGTATTTTTAAAGGAAGCTTATAAATTAATTAGTATAATAGGATTATTAATTTATAACTTAACTAATAAGAATTTATAAGTTAATTTATTTAAAGTTATTAATTAGATAAAAGATTATTTAATTATTTTAAATCTTATAAATTATATTTTAAATTAATTAAGAAGCTTTATTAAGACTTAAAAGTTTTAAAATAAGGGGAATTAAACCCTTATTTTAAGTTAAATTAGTTATTATAATAAAAAGTAAGATTATAAAGTATCTTATATTAAATTACCTAATTAAAAATTTATAATAACTAATTTATTTTTTATTAATTATTTCTCTATAATATATAAGAAGGTATTATATTATTATTAAATATTCCTTATTAAAAGTTTATATACCTCTTTTCTCTTTATTTTATTATAATAATATTAGAAATAACTAATAAGTAAGTTTATTAATTAAACTTATATTTATAAGAAAGATATAACCCTCTTAGATATAAAGATAAAAGAATTATAATTTTTTTTTAATTAATTTAATTTAACTATATTATATTTCTATAACTAAGGCTAGTTACTAAATTTAGGGAGACTTCCTTTATTAAAACTTTTCTTAGAGACTATTTATTATCTTTTTTTCTAACTTTAATAACTTCCTATTCTTTAACTTTACCTTAAGATTTATATAAAAGTTAATAATATAAGAGTTTATATTAAACTCTCTTAGCTTATTAATAAATAAATTAAGGAGTTTTAATATAAAATAATTATTTATAAGGAGGTCCTTAAGGGCTCTCTTTATATAGTTATAAACTTATAAGTTAATTTTTATTTTATAATTATAAAGCTATTAAGTTTATATATTTAGATAGTAGAATTTAGTTAATTTACCTATTATCTTAGTTTTAACTAATAATTACTTTTAAGTAATTTTATATAAAAAGGTTATAATAAATAAATATATATTTAAATAGAGCTAAAACCTTTAAGGTAATAATAGTAACTTTTTATAATTACTTATTTTAACTAACTTAAAGGCTTAAGTTATATAATAATAATACTTATATATAGTATTTAATAATATTAAACTAAGTTACTTATAGTTTATAATAGCTTTAACCTTAATAATATTAGTATAAATAGGTATAGCTTAATATTATAGCTATTAGTATAAAATAGTAACTTTTAGTTTAAATAGGTTATAAGAGTAGAATTATAAAGTTATTATATCTTATTTTATTATATCTTCTTTTATTATATTATCTTTTATTATAAATTTTAACTTAGTAAAAGAACTAAAATAATTATAAAGTTTATAAGAAGATATAATAATATTAAATATAATTACTTATTTTATACTTATAAAAAATATTATAATACTTATATATAA